>JAPPVO010000002.1:12782245-13046071 GCA_030407325.1 Camellia japonica | reverse complement strand
TTTTCATAAAAAGGTGTAAGTAAAGTCAGAAAAGGTGTAAGTTGTCAGAAAAATTATCAAATTTTCAAAAAAGGCGTAAGTGTTCAGAAAAGGTGTAAGTTCCCTCGGAATGTCCGTCTCTCTTCCATCTCGGACCCTCTCTCTCTGTTTGTTTGTCTCTCTCCAGTGTTCCATTTCCCGCGTAGCTGTAGGGTTTACAGAGAAAAATATTTGAGGGCAAAAATCATATTGAAAGAACAAGCTTATTTATTTGAGTTTAGTGAACATCCAAATCATTTAAGTTCTTGGGAAGGCTAGCCATGGAAGTGGATGCATAAATTCTTTTTTAAAGTTGATTTTTGTCGCTGGAGCACAACCGCAAGGGTTAATCGAGCACCACCGTCGCTTTGTCTCCTCTAGTTGGTATTTCTTTATTTCGCGCTCTCTCTCTCTGTCTCCTTGTTTGTCTTCTTTCATTCGCATATACCTTCCCACCCAACCGAAATCGACCCAATAAGAACTGTTTTGTACTCCATTTTCGTATTTTGTGCTATTCGAATAGGAACTCTTCACTCTGCTACCCCAAATTGACCCAATAGGAAGTGTTCTGTACTCGATTTTTGTATTTTCTCCCTTTCTAATAGGAAGTCTTCCCTCTGTTATCAGTGCTGCAAGTTGAACATAGGTATCATAGTAGTTAGCAACAAGCATAAAAGGCGTTCTTCATTTACATGGCCAACTTGTTAGGTTATATATAACCAAAAAAGACTTTAAATTGTTTTTGCGTAATGTTGGCACGAGAAAAACAAAAATTTTTTTAGAGTACCCAACAAAACAAAAAGAAGAAAACTCGAGAAATAAACAATTAGTAAATCTTGATTCAGCAACGGCTAGCACAGTCGGTTGAATTCTGCTTTCAATTTTGTAGTACTTGGTGATTTTTTTATATTGCCGGAACTTATGTTTAGAAACAACATGTGTTACATGGACTCTTCAAAATAGATCAAATACCCGTGTCGGACACCCGAGAGTCGGACAAGGGTACAGGATATGTGTCGGATACTTTTCAATAGATACTTCTTATATAATTGTATATAACACAATTATTATATGTGCATATTATTGTCAATTATTACAGCAGCCCATGTACTTTTGTCTTTGTGTCATTTGTTTTGCAAAAATTTTGAATGGCCTCGCTTTGCATCGTTAATTGTGAACTTTTGTATCAATTACATTTGATTACAACTCTTCACTGTTTTCTATCAGAAAATATGCATATACGTGGCAACTGTACTTTTTGTTGTAGTCAACTTATAACTTTACTCAACTTAGATAATCTTAATCAATTGACATTACAATATCTGTTATAAAAACCACAAACGGCTTTAGCAATTTGACCCAAATTGTCCAGGAAATTTAAAATCAAGTGTCAGAATTGAGAGAGTTTAAAGTGCATCGATTCAAATTAGACAACGGACAAAATGTGTACACCACCCCTGTAATTTTCCCTTGAATCTAATTTGTATGATTTGCTCTTTCATAAAGGGGAAGGAAAAGATTGAAGACATTGGCGAAAACATATCCAAATATCTAACACTATCGCTGGCTCTTCTCGAAAGCGGCCAGTTGCACCATTCATTTGTTATAGGTACTAGTTGTTCATTTTGACAATCTGGAATTACATTTTTTGTAGTGAAAGTGCATGCCTTGTCGAAGTTCGTTTGTGATGTTTGAAATTGGTTTCGTTCTGTATGTCTGAAAATGTTTAAATTGGTGTCGATTCATCCCGGATGTACGAAAGGTGGGTATGCAGATTTTGGGGCCAGCTTGACATAAATACTTGATATATATATATATATATATATTCATATTAAGATTAGTGATGATACGCTTCACGATGCTTGCATGCAGCCAGCAACAATTGAAGGAAATGTAAGGGCCAGACAACACTCAACGAAAAATGGTGAGTGTGGAAATCTGTTTTCTCTATAATACACTATGATGGAAACACATGGCTGGGTTGCTATCCACGTATTGTATTGAATGGTCGTACTGGGCTTGTGATTGTTCACGTTTGTTGGATTGTAGCATGTAATAATGTCACCTTCCTATTGTTTTTGTAAATTTCAATTCGTTGTAAAATTCCAGCTACGTTTTGTCGTTGAGTTTTCCTGCAACTGTTATTTGTATTTGCAATCTTATTAATTACCAACAATGCATGCGGATTGCGTTTGGCATAAAGTTGTAGTTACAGTTATTTGGACTCAAAGTTGTTACTTGTCTTGTACGTCTGTCACTTTCGTGCTTAAAGAGTAGAAAGGAGCTTGGGGAAAGGTGGAAGGCACTCCCCTCTAATGAGAAAAGAGGTTTGCGGAAATGGCTAAGGTGAGCGTCGAGGAACACACCAAAGTAGTACCATATGCACCGAAGTCTGAAAAGGTAATTACGTACTTCATGTTTTCGTAAATGCATTTGGCTAGGTCCTACTTTGCTGACATTGTTGGTTGTATTTTGTATTAATTTAAGGGTAAAAAATGTGCAGGGTAAAAGGCAACTCCGCATATCATTGAAGTCAATTGTTGAGCTAGTTAACCGGTTCAACGAAGCACAAAAGTAGGCAGTCATTGACATTGGGTTTGGTGGCCTCCTGGGGATGAAGTGTACACGTATAGATCATGACTTGTGCGCATGGTTGGTACAGAACTTCGATCCTGACAGTAGTTTATTGAATGTTCATGGCCGTTAACTCAGGCTCACTTGTAAGGTAGTTAATGTTTTATTGGGAATACGGTGTGAAGGCAATGATGTGCAGTTGGCTAGGTCATTAGAAGCATATCCCAGTATCTACGATGAGGTTGGAGTTATTAACGGAGTCATTCCTTTGAACAAGTTGAGACTTTATCTAACCGAGACTGATGGTGCGGAGGATGAGTTTCAGAGGAAATTTGCGCTTTACGTCTTGGGGGCCATGTTGTGTCCTACCACAATGACCGCCTTGAAGCCATCGTTCATTCATGCCGCGAAGGACGTGAATGGTATGTGAGCTTGTAATTGGGAAAAGTTGACACACTGCAATTCCTTCACAACGGTGTTCGCAAGTATAAGAGTAAAGGTCATCGCGCTGCAACTGGATGTGTTTTCCTGCTAATGGTATGCCATAACTCAATTGTTTTTTCCATTCCCCCGTTCATATGCTTCATGCATTGTTCTGTCATGGTTCAACAAATTGGGCTTGATTGGGATATACAATGTTACCTACTATGTGAGTCCGATAAATAACACTCTTCCTGACCAAGTATGGTACTCGCAGAAAGATATTTTCTGCGACCACCATCATGAATTTAAGAACAAAGAGTACAGGGCAAAAAGTATGACGGACCTCAATGGAGGAACCAATTTGCCTACGTTGCGAAGAGGGGAACATAATTGATTGATCTTTATCGGTTTGGAATAATCAATCAGACACAGAATTGACACAGGAAATATTATACACATTTGTAGGCAGAGTTGAAGAAGAATATACAAAAGAAACCTTCATAGGACCATTACCAAACCAAATGTATTGATTCTGGGAAAGGTCTTTTGGGTTGCAGCCATTCATATATACAAACATGTACATAACTTTTTTTTCTTGGTTTTATCAATAAAGTCCTTGGTTTGCTGTATATTTTTTTCCCAAAAAACATTGCATGATATGTGCCTATAAAGTTGACAGCATCGTAAACAAAATCGGTATTCTATGTATGTTCAGCTACAAAATTGACAATAATGAATGTCATTGTTACTGAATATAGTTGATTTTTGTGGGAAAAAGAAATTAATTATGGTGTGCCCCTTAATGTCCACAGCTATTGTACCTTGATTGTGTTTGTCTGAGCTCCACAAGTACGTCGGCTACAACGCGGTCTAGGCCTCGGCTTCATGATTGGGGTGATACCCAAATACAGGAGATGTTGCGACGTTTCAGAAGGAAGCAAAATTTCCCAACAATTGCGGTAAGCACTCCAACCACTGTGCACATTTCACACCATCGACTCACTTGTCTTCAACATACAATGTTAGACTTCATTCATGCGTTTCTATGATTAGGTAGAGTTTGATTACAGTAATGACGAAAGCAACGCCGATCATGCTGACATGGATGCACGCCATGTCGATAACCAACAAAAATGACAGTACGATGAAGTTCGTATGAGCAACATAGAGTTTGACAGTCGCGAACTGAAGGAAATGATTAAGCAAGTTCTCCAGAACCAAACAGATTTAATGGAGATGTTGCAGCATTTCCAAGGCAAGCAAGTTGTTGACAATGACAAGGTAATCTATCCAATCATTACGCAATTTTGACACAGTTGAGCCACATCATTTGAAGATGATTTATAAGACTAAGTTGATGTATGTGTTTGTATGATTAGGTGGAAGGCAATGATGTGTGTATCATTAACCTCTCCTCCAATGTTGCTAAACTGAAGGAAATGCTGAAGCAACTGCTTCAACGTTTCAATTTGGGCTGCAACAAACCGTTCCCTAAACATACCAATTTAGGTGAACTGAAGCAAATGCTATACCACCTCATCGAAGTTATATTCTCTAGACCACAACCAGCAGGCGTGGACAAACAGGGTGTGGACCCTGCTGTTGGAGTAGAGGCGCATGACGATGGCGTGGTCAAACCATCTGACGAAGTTAACCCAATGGAGTGTAATATTTCAGATGTACAAGGGGTGGATCACCAACAACAGAATGTGAAGGGAACCTTGGCAAGGGACAAAAGTCATTTCCATGATGGACATAAGCTGAACATCGAAGAAAGTAGGGACAACCAGAAGAAGGGAGGCCTTCAGTCGGGGGAAACATACGAAACTGAAGATAAATACACTCCTAACCTTCAGTCAGTGGGCGTCAAGAACGTGGCGTGCGATGTGCATACTTCTCCTACTAAGCTTGGCCAACCATTGGGAGCAACTGGAATTGTTAGAGGAAGAGGAAAGGGAAGAGGAAGAGGAAAAGGAAAATGAAAAATGCGCAGAAGTGGAGTTCAAGCCACTGAGGTCGGGGATATGCAATTGTGCATCGATAGCAAAACAATTGGTGGAGTTGACGACATCAGTTCACCTGTGGATGTTGATGGTGTGAATAAGGCGAACAAGGTACAAATACTGCCTTCAATGCCCCACAAGTTCTGAATGACCAATTCATGTCCACATCAATAATGTCAATCACTAATTTTACAATCATCTGTGTTGTATTCTACTAGTTGTCAAACAATTGCATGTTTGCAGTTATAACTGCTGGCATATGTTTTTACACATTTCTAATAAACTATGCACCAACATCACAAGTTGAGAAAACTTTGAGGTTTGGAGTTTATATATCATTTAACGTTCTTTTTCATGACTAACAACCTTGTAATGTAAGCTTCAATTTTTTTTATGAGATGTGTTGTGTTAGTTGGCTATTTATTTTTGTAGGACTCATTGAGGATGTTGGGTAGCGAAGGGTTGTTATCGGCGGAGGAACAAAAACTTGTCGACTATTGTAGACGTGCCCCGTGAGAGAGAACTCTTCGGGCTCCGCGCCGTGCGAGGGCGCGAATCTCGTTTTGTTCTCTGAGCTACTACAGTGCGGACTCAATGTCACGGTTCTGAATCTAATCTCACAAAGTGCAATGTGAGACCGATAAATCACCAAAGAGTCCAAATCCGGCAAATCGTTTTTGGAAAACTGATTTTTATAAAGAAGTGCCAAACATGGACTGCTTTGCCAGATATAGAGTCGCTACCTAAATATTTTATTTTGGGGGGAGTTTAGGAAACCCTGACTCGTGCCTAAGGCCACGTGTCCGTCATCACCAAAGTTGCCTTGGCTCAGGAACTTGGGTACGAGAGGGGAAGGTCATGCAATGAGCACCCCCGCTCGCTCGATCAAAGATCGGCTTGTACTAAGCATGATATTTTGTTTTTGAAAACACATGTGCTCTTATTCCGGTTAATTAGCTAATCTTACTACATGATGCGCACAGCATACAAGTATAGACTAGATCGCCTAATTTGGAACAAAACATTGCATGTTCGTTTGAAAATGGTTTGAAGTTTGCTACTCGCAAGTAGGCTAAGACGAGGATTTTGATGAATTATTCCAATTCAAGTAATCCAACCTTCACCCACTGGCATTCAGGCAGTTATATCAAATAAGCAGTTAGCCTTATGGCAAGCATGCTTTCATGGCAACATTTACACACATGCAGTATGCTAAAGCGTAAACATTCACAGTGTACTCCGAGCCAAAACAGAGAACTAGTTAGAAATCATGCATGATCCTAGTTCATGTTAAGATGGCTAATGCAACACATGAAAAATGCAACTAGAGAGGCTCGGCTATCTAAGATGGTATGTGAAATGCAGCTTGATAACATGTATTCAAATTGGAATTGAAATACAATGCAGTTTGTATGATGCGCCAAGCCCGATGCATGCAAGACAGATGAATGGATGCACGCATAAGGTATGCTAATTGAAATATGCCCTAAAACTAGCCATCGTAAGCGGTTAAGTAAAAGGGAGAAAGAAATGGGGGTTGGAAGACATGCATCACACACACACACGCTTATTACAACAGTTGGCCCTCTCGACGGAGGGTTCGAATAAGAAGCTAACTAGCTAATCTAAGCTAATTAAACTAATTATTACATAACAACGAAGCTAATTAACTAATCCTAATTAACTAACTATGACAAAATAATTAAGCAGCTAAACGCATTAACTTACTTAACTATAGAATCCAAAGCATAAACTAGCTAAGCAAATTAGCTAAGTAAAGTAGTAAAACAATGTCCTCAAATGGAGAAGAATGCATGCATGCCCGGTCGCCTCGTTCGGAAATCCGTCGCGATGCCCTGATTTGCCTCTGTTTGCAACTGTTCTCAGAACTTTGCACCAAGCTCTAGAAAGCTTCTAACTCATCTTGGGGACCTGTAGGAGGGTGGCCGACCAGTTGTTGATGTGGGAGACCACCTGCCGACCACTTTCTTTTATTGCAGATTAGAAAAAGTGCTCGGCCAGCTAGTTTTTCTGGCTGGCCGACCAGTTGTTGCTGCACTCATCCAGTTTGCTGCAACAGAAAGCAAGAAAGGGCATGGCAATGTATTTGCAAGATATGTGTGCACAACCACCCTCCCTATCATTTCATAAGCTCAAGGGAGTGTGGTTCTCGACCCTCGGGCCACCAATCGCGCATCTCGATGCATGATGGCCGAGAGGTGAAGTTGCACAATTCAATATGAAATGAATGCACCCATAAACACATAAGGCCTAGAACTCTATCATGTATGATCAAGAGTGTCGGTGACCGAAAATTGAGGCACGTTTCATCACTTCAAGTATGAAACATCCCTCGTTTCTCGTGTTTGGACTAACACCTATTCCAAACAAAATGCAACAAAAGCATGGCATACACAATGCGACTCAAGCATGCAAACATGCAATGCAACTAAAGCATGCAAACGTGCAATACAATGAAACAAGCATGTGAACAATATGCAAAAGATAAGCATGCAAGCATGCAATGCAATGTGACATAGCATACTCAATGCCAAAGGCATGCACACTTAATGCAAAGCAATAAAATAGTATACACAATGCAAACAACAACATGGCATTCACAATGCAAGGTAACATGGCATACACAATGCTCAATGGACTTAAACCGAATATGGGTAGACCTCAGCCATGCCCAAAACAGAGGCCATAATGATGAAACTAAGGCATAAAAAGGCAAGGTAAGCATGCTCAATGCAATGGCCTATCAACTAGGCCTAAGAACACAACTCTCAAGCATGATGAAGAAATGATAAACATGGAAGTGTGACAACACTAAAGGCTCTGAAATCAAGTGTGAAATGATGCCAAATCATTCAAACAACACAAGTAAAGCATGCAAGAGAACCTAAGGCACAAAGCCATTAAAGGGACTATGCAAGGGGCATGCGATACATGGCACAAATGATTGAACCAATCATGGACAGAGTTTAAATAGGTCTAAACAATGACAAAAACATGCTGAGATAAAGGCTCAAAGACCTAGGCATGCAAGCATACAAGCTAGGCCATAAACAAGGCAATAAATGCACAACACTCAAAGGCATTTAAAGAGTGAATGAAGTGAGAACATGGCAATGCTACATGCTCTGAAATGAAGTATTAAATGATGCCAAATCATCTAAATAACACAAATAAAGCATGCTATGGTACCCAAAGCTTGAAGCTAGCATAGGCACTTACACTATAGCTATGCAAAACATGAAGCATATGGCAAGGGCAACCCAAAACAGTCCTAGAACATATCAAGATGAGTCTAAAACATACAAGGAAGGAAGCCAAAATATGCTAGCATGAAGGGCATAAAGCATGATATATGCAAGACAAATAAGGTGGATTACACTACACCTATCAAGACCAAGTATGTGATGACTTAACCAACAAAAATCAGAGTTATATCATGGAAAAATAACCCCAAAAACACACTGAAATGATAGCTCGTAAGCTTAGGCATGAAGGCATACTCAATGGTTCATGTTAAGGTATAAAGGGGCAAACCCTCCAACGCATTGAACAAGTGAAAGATGTGAATGCATGACCATGAAACATGCATTGAAATCACATAATAAATGATGCCAAATCATTCAAATAGGTCAAGCAATGCATGCTAGTGGACTTGATACACAAAGCTAACAAGCTAGTATGCATTATGGCTATACAAAGCATGGCATGCATGACCAAAACAACATAAATCAGAGCTAGAGCATGCTAAAACATGGACAAAAGCTTCTTAGAGTTAAGCCAAAAGCATGCTAGTATGACATGTTAAAGCATGATACACATTAGGCTATTGAATGGAATTGCACTACAAGTGCATGGAGCATGTAGGGAGCTACCAAGCCAACCCAAAATAGAGGTATGACATGGCAAAACATCACCAAAAACATGCTGAAATGGACTCAAAACAAGCTAGAATGACATGCTACTTCATGAAGCATACAAGACTAGTTTGTGAGAAATACACTACAAGTGTATAAGGCATACAAAGGATGACAAAACCAAGTAAAAATAGTGGCATGTCATGCTGAAATAAGGCCTAAAATAGGCTAATATGTGGCCAACACAAGCTTAACAAACATCCTCACACATGAGGCAAATGAAGCAAGTAAACAAGACACAAGGAGAGGGGATGACCCTCTCCTATTTGGGACCTCAAAACACTACTTCCACCACTGAAATTCCTCTGAGTTTTAGTGGTGAGAAGGCCAAAACAAGGTGGTCCCAAAAGCTCAAAAAGAAGGCATAAAAGCAAGGCCAAACAAGGCCTAAGAGGGGGTAGACAACCCCCAACACAAAAGTGACCTTAAATAAACATTTTAAGCATGCAAAAATAGAACTTTTTGCAGTAGGAAGTTAAGCTTAAAAAAGCATGCAAATAGGTTCAAAAGCTTAAGAAAAAATAAGGGTTTAAGGAGTTAAAGGCTCACCCTTGAAGAACACTTTTGAAGCTACAACTCCAGCAAGTTTTTCTGACCAAAACCAGTCCAAAAACTCTAAAACCAACCTTAAGAAGCCTCAGCAACAAGAGTAAGGTATTTGAGTGTGTGTTTGTGTGTTAAAGTATGAAGAAATAACACTTTAAGGCACAAAACAAGAGAGAAATGAAGATGTATAGATATAGATTATATGTATAGCTCAAGGAACTTTTTTCTGAACCTGGAGGAGGGAGGGGGAGCCTCCCTCTTATAGGAAAGCAAGCCTCAAGCTTGTTGAGGAAGCTAAGGGCTTAAAGCCATCCCTTCATACACGTGTATGGAGGATGGCTTCTGTGCCTTTCAGCTGGCACAGCTGGACTAAAAATATCTCCAAAAAGGTGAGGGAAAGCAGCCGACCACTTGAAGTGGTCGGCCAGCTACTTATAGTGGTCGGCCGACCACCACAAGTGGTCTCCCAGGAAGAAAACTGGTCGGCCATGGTGGGAGATGGTCAGCAACATGAAAACAAGCAAATGGTGTGGTGGTCGACCAGAAAAGGTGGCCCAAAGACCAAGAAAACCAGTTTCCCGACCATAAAACTAGCTGGCAGAAAGCAAAGTGGTCTCCAAGGGGAAGAACTGGTCTCCCACTCTTGTACCACCTTCCAAACAAGGAAAACAAGGTTTGTACCAAAAACAAACCAAAAAGGATGCAAGACGAAAGTCCGGGAGGCAAGACGCGCAGCTGGGAGACCCGAAAACTAGCTGACGAGCACCAAAAGTGGTCTCCCAAACCAAAGTGTCCCTCTAGGTAGAGGCAACAAGGTGTGGTTCAAAAATCACGCCAAACGGAGAACATTAAGCGGTCCCGAGACAACACGCGCGGCCAAAGGCTCCGAAAACCGGAAACTAGTCTCCGAGTGGGAAAAGTGGTCTACGACCACAAAAGAGTGGTCTACAAGACCTCTCATTCCCTCAGGCAAGGAGAACAAGGCTTGGTCCACAAACTGAGCCGAAACACAAAGAGTTCAGAGGCCCGGAGGCAAGGCACTCAGTCGAAAACAACGAAACCTCAAAACGAGCACAACATGCGCAATCACCGAGCACTCAATTGATGACGTCTGAGTCTTAAGGTCGGTCAAAAATGGGGTGTCTATAGTTGCCCCTCTTTGACAGAACTTAGAAGTCAAGAAGTGACAGGAGTGAATGTCAAAGCCCAGAGATGACCCATTTTTGACAAGGCCGAAGACTAAGAGAAACAGGCAAGATAACAAAGAGATGCGCCCGCAGGCAGGGACAAGATGCAAATGACATGCACAAAGCCGAACATAACTTATGATCATGCAAAGAAAGCTGTAATGAAGCAAATATGCACCATAAATGCAACAGTTTAAGCAAGCGAATACAAATCAAACTACATTACATGCAGAAAGGATGTAAGAGAATTATACAATTCTCGTTACGTCTCACGCGGAGTACATACAATACCGTGTGGTTTGTCTGGTCGCGCCAGCTTCAAATGAACCGTACATACAATATCGTGCCTACAAAAGAAAGAAACTCAACAGGTACAATATAGTAGCAACGCATGCTCAATGCTATATCAAGATATAATTCTAAGACAGACGTGTACATACGATGCCGATAGAAACATGCATAGCAATGCAAGTGAAAAGTGCGTGACAACGCAAGCAAAGTGTGGGTGCATAACAATGCAACCTAAGTGCGTATAACAATGCGAGTACAACAAGCATAACAATGCAAGTGAAGTGTGCAAAACAATGCCACTAAAAGAGTGCATAACAATACAGGCGAAACGTGCACAACAACGCAAGTGAAGAATGCATAACAATGCAGGTGAAATGAGCGTTACAATGCAAGTAGTGAGTGCATAACAAAGCAACAAGTGGTGTTCATAACAAATGTAAGAGAGGAAAGTGTGCATAACAATGCGAGAGTGGTATGACTTCAATAGCATGCCTTGAAACAAAATGCCGGTTAAAGAAACATAAGCCTTAATGAGATGAATTGAACCGTAACCTCCGATTTACCTCTCGGAGGGGTCACGAAGTACTAAAAAAGGATACACCTTGCTCTTGACGAGTGACAAAGAGCCACGCATCGCAGACTTGAATCGAAGTTCCCGCGGGGACATTTTTGAGCCGAAAAGTGTACTTTTCTTGCACTTTCTCGAGAGCCGAGGACTCCAAACATCACCAAAACACACAGGGAGAACAATGGAGCTCTGAGGATCATCTAGGAGCGGTGGCCGACCACCTAGGACAATGGCCGACCAGTTGTTGACCACATAAGTGGTCGGCCAGCCAGAAAAACTAGTCGGCCGAGCAGTTCATGAAAACAAGGACAGTTTGGTCTTTTCAAGGCTGGATGTTTAGATATACACATCCAAATCACTTTTGCTCACATCTCCAAGGCCGGAACACATTTCTCTTTCATCCCAGACACTTTTCTCTCTCAGATCTGCACTTTATACGCGTTTTCCAACGCCCCACGCGAAGTTGTTTCACGAAAACTTTCGATTCTCTTCGTTTTGAACCGATTAGAATTTGTTTTCGGAGCTTCTTTTTTCATTTTCATCACTTGAGGTATGTTTGTCTTGAAGTTTAGCACCTTTTCTCAGGTGTTGACTTTTGTTGACTTTTTCTCTTCCCAGAGTTGACTTTTGTTGACTTTTTGCAATTTTGGCTCATTTTGCTCATTTTTGCAGATTTCTTCAAATGGCCGACGACATTCCATATGCCGGAGGCTCCCCAAGAGTAGAGGATGAGCCCGTCATTATACCGTTGCCTCCGAGGATACGGCCGTTCGACCCGGAGAGGTACCACCAGCAGGAGCATATCTTACCTCCTAGCACCTTCCATCATTTTACGGACTTCGCGCGACGGGCGCCGGCAGACTTGCTGCTACGGGAGCCGGAGTCTCATCTATCTCATCATGCACGAGAGGTACATACTTCATTTTTGCACTTTCATGCTTTCGCTATGTCTCATGTCTGCTCGTTCTGAACACAACTTGCACACAGCATCCAGTTCATTTGGGCACATAGCATAATTGGGCACACAACTTATTCTGGGCACACAGCACATTTGGGCACTCAGCACATCTTGGGCACACAGCACATTACACAATATTCTGTTCGTTTGGCACGTAGCTCACAACATAACACTTTGTTCATTTGGCACGCAGCTCTTAACACAAAACTTTGTTCGCTTTGAACACGTAGCTCACAACACAAGACTTTGTTCACTTTGCACGCAATTCTTTTGGGCACATAGCTTTTTTGGGCACTCAGCTCATAACATAGCACACTTTTCAATTTGAACACACAGTTCATAACATAGTATTCGGTTTAGTTGGCACGCAGCTCATAACACAGCACACTGTTCAATCTGAACACACAGTTCATAACACAGTATTCTGCTCAATCTAAATACGCAGTTCATAACGCAGTAGTTTGCTCAATCTGAACACACAGTCCATAACGCAGTTTTTGCTCAATCTGAACACACAGTTCATAACGCAGTTTTTGCTCAATCTGAACACACAGTTCATAACACAGTTTTTGCTCAATCTGAACACACGATTCATAGCGCAGTTTTTGCTCAATCTGAACACACAGTTCATAACGCAGCATTCTTTTAATTTGCACACGGCTCACAACACTGCTCAATCTGAACACACAGTTCATAACACAACATTCTTTTAATTTGCACACGGCTCACAACACTGCTCAATCTGAACACACAGTTCATAACACAACATTTTTAATTGCACACGGCTCATACACAACATTATGTTTATTTTGAAACTGAATACATCTGTTGTTTCTACACGCAGGTATCTTCCCGTTTCACACGGGGTTACGGGTCGATCATTGCCAGGGAGTGGTATATGGAGCTCCCAGATACTGTTCGGCACATCGTGGATGAGGCAGGGTTGGCCCATTTTGTGCGAGACTGTCGCGTCATCCGGCGAACAGGACCCTTTTGGGTGCACTTGTAGAGAGATGATGGGACACCACCAACTCCTTTCATTTTTCTGCCACCGGAGACATAGCGATGACCCCGTATGACTTCTCCATGCTGACGGACCTCGACGTGGCTGGTCGGCTGGTCCCATACGATACTGATATGGGTGAGTGGGAGGCAACTTGGACTTACCTGCTTGGAGCTCATCCGCCACCCTGCAGATCACCGGGCATGGTTAGGTACACCTGGTTTGCGGAGCAGTACAGATGGACTACGCCCGAGACTATTGAGGCCATACAGCAGTATGCCCGGGGTTTTTGATGTTCCTCCTCGGGACCACTCTGTGCTCCGACAGGGCGAACACAGTTGGGCTTTATCTTCTCAGTGCTTTGGTATACCTATCACAGGTCCGGCACTTCGATTGGGGCGGCGCTGGCCTCACTACCCTTTACTGCTACATGAGCGCAACCTCCGAAGAGCGGGAAACCATAGTAGGTGGCTACTGGCGAGCCTGGGAGGTACATTCTACCCTCTTGATTTACATTTCTACTTTTCATTATCTGTACATTGCACACGGCACACATTACATTCTGTACTCTACATTCTGCACTCAGCATTCCGCATTTTCCATACATTCTGTATTCACATTCTGTATTTTCTGTACATTCTGTATTCGCATTCCTCACTCAGCATTCTGTATTTTCTGTATATTCTGTATTTGCATTTTGCACTCAGCATTCTGCATTTTCTGTATATTCTGTATTCTAACATCCACTGTCTTGCCTTTCACAGCTATGGGTTTATGCCTATTTCCCGACACTCGCCCCTGAGCTCGAGGTCGAGGACCTCTCGAGATCCCTTATTCACGCAGATTTGAGGGTCGGTGTCAGTCCAGACCTCGGGAGACATTGTCGTACCTCCGGCAGTATTTCGACATGGTGCGGGCGGACGAGGTAATCCAGAACTCTCAATTTTTCATGCTCTCAGCTTTGATTTATCTTGCATACTTATGACATCTAATCAGTTTATGCATTTGCTGTCCGCAGATCACTTGGCAGCCTTGGCTGGCGATGCCCGGGTATTCTCGATTCCAGTTCGCTGGGGCATGGGGTGCCTCCCATTATAGGGTTTTGTTTGAGGGACCAGTCGGCAGAGCCTGGTTTCTAAGGGATCGCTTCATGCGCTAGACGATGGGCAATCCCACTCAGGAGATCCCCTCAGCACCTCCATTGGACATGCGGTCCACAAAGAGCCTCACTCCCTGGGAGGTTGACGACCTTATGTTGGGTGTCGACACAGTTCTTTTCCTAGAGGAGGGGGAGTACGCGACATACCGCCATACATACTTGATGCCTCCACTGACAGGTATCCGTACTCCTACGAGGAGGGCTGCTGCTATGCCATCATCGAGTCGAGCCTGAGCCACAGACATTCCCTCGACTAGCAGGGCCAGTAGTTCAGGAGGTAGGGCTAGAGGGATGCCCTCGACTTTTCATTATGCTGGGTGGCCAGATCTTCCAACCGAGCTGACGGGCTGGCAATATAGGACTTCTTACCCGATTCCACTAGAGCCTCCGATGCCCGACCATCGATACGTTAGTGATCCTAACTCACCACCAGTATGTTCTATAGTTTTCATTTATCACTCAGATATTTAGACATTCATTCATTCACTGATGACTTATACTTGTATCTACAGCCTCCCAGAGAGTATACTGAGGGGTTGCTCGGAGTGGTGGCCTTACTCGAGAGCATGGTTCTGTGGAGGGAGACGCTACTATATGCCTCCGGCGTTCAGGTACCTTTCAATTTCCTTGCATTTATCATACTTCTGATGACATATGGAAACTGAACATTTCACTGTATTGATTCATTGCATGTGTAGAGCACATCTGACACATCACATTCACATACTATATCTGCATGCACCCACTTTATGTATCATTCTTGCATCTGCGTCTGATATACATACTGGCTAATGCATTCAAACTGTCCTTTTCAAGTCCCACCTCTGCAGACTGGGCCATCTAGGCCTTCTCGAGTAGCTAGAAGAGGGGTCTCAGCATGCAGCCGAGGGGGGCGTAGAGCACCTGTCAGTTATGACGAGGAGTCTAGCGAAGAGGAGGAGTTAGCACATCCACAGTCAGAGACATCTGCAGGCAGGGATGACGACTCTGGTTCCAGTTCTGAGGACGGAGGTAATGCCAAGAAGGATTCCGAGGACGGTGACTCCGATTCAGATGATGGTGTCGGCGGCGGTGGTGTAGAGGCTACTCAGCCGAAGAGGGCGAAGAGGGCCTCTCGGTCTTGAGCTTGATAGCACTGATGCAGATATTCCTGCTTTATTTTTCTTTTTACATGTAGTTGTAGCACATTGTACAGCTTAGGATGTTTTTTTTTTTCTTTTTTTCTCAAAACTTGTACCCTTTTGTAAAATATTGTAAAAAGAAGCTATGACGGAATGAAAACAGCTTTTTTGTTCGAAAAGTGTTATATTTTACATTCTAAGCATCACATCGCACCATTTTGCACAAAAATGGAATTGAATGGAAATTAAACCTCGTGTATTGCCAAGTCAAGTAGTGAACTGACACAACAAACTAAACAACTTAACTCACTAAGAAACAACAAAACCTTAGCAAGCTTACAACTCGATAAGCAACGAGCAACAACTCGATAATCAAAGAGCAACAACTCAATAAGTAAAACTTAACAACTTAATAAGCAAAACTTAACAACTCAAACAGCGAATGCATTTTGAGACAAACAAAGCGACAAAATGCATCCGAAACAGAGGTAAACTTAGACCTTCAGTACTCTCAGCACACAGGAAAGCGAGAGACTCCCTTCTGGAGACAAGAAAGAGCTGCAGACCAGCTTTTTGCTCATGGCCGACCACCATAGGAGCCTGCCGACCAGGTTTTTGCTCTGCAGACTAGAAAATATAGCTGGCCGACCAGAAAAAGTGGTCGGCTGACCACTTTGGCCTGGGAACCTCCAGTTTTCTGACATTTGTCCTCCAAACAGTGCCTTATCCTTCATAAAGGTTCCAGCTTCGGGGTTCCCTCATTCTAACTCAGTTTGCACCAAAATGGAGGCGTTTCTTGTTGAAAATCTCACAAATTGGATTGCTACCTTGGATGGCTAGGAAAAGTTGAACTTCCGGGGCTTCGGCATAAATGCATTATTCACGCTGGGTCGCACCCTGCTGCGTTTTCCGTTCCTTCATGCCGCAGCAAGGTTTTGGAATCTGGTAACACATGTTTTTAGCTTTGGCGGGCAAGAGATATGTCCCACTTTCGAAGACTTCCAAGCTTTGATGGAGTCCGGACGCGAGGAAGAGATTTTGCCCCAATTCCGCTTTGGCCACATCCAAGCCTTAGGACGGCTATACAGGCTCACTATGCATGACGCTCGATCTTTGATCCGCGATGGGGAATTGGACATCCCAAGTTTGGTTTATCAATTTTCTGATGCCGGTGACTGCGGCGACCACCACTGGTAGGGTTTTCGGCGACATGCTCTTTGCTTGTGCATGCTGTCCCATTTTTTGCTTGCCTCAGGCTCCGGAGGGTCTAGCGTCTGTTTGATCGAAGTTGCCCAAGGCTTGAAAGAGGGCAAGAGCTGCATTGCCATGACACTGGCTGAGACATTGACAGGTTTAGATGTTTTTCATCGCCGAGAGACGACTAGATTCGCGAGGAGTCCACTACTACTGCAGGTAATGTTTCCCACCCTATCTCACATATATTTCTCACATCACTCGGCCCTCAGGCTTTTCTCTCAACGTACGCCTCTCTATTCTTTAATCTCTCATTTTTCATCCCTTCCCAGGTATGGTTGATGGATAAGTTGAAGGTTGTGGACTTATGCCTAGCATATTCAGCTCGCAGCTATTTCTTCCGGCGACGTCTAGTCGATGCCCTTGATGAGGGATGGTGGTGCTAATGGATGTGTCGTCTATCCGCTACCAGTATTGCTTGGCGTTGCCCTTGGCTCAATCTGCTGGTGATGAGTTACAGCATGTCTCGCCAGCCCGGGATTCAGTTGATTGGTTTGACGCACTGTGCCTTTTACTTCCCGTTCTGATTTCGGCACCAGTTCGGACATGATCAGACCTGCTTAGCAGAGGGAATAGTGTACCCAGCTGCATTTTTGGTCTGAGACGTACAGCTAGCTCGGTATGCCACAACATGGAGGATGAGAGAGCTTCTGGCCCCCGCTTCCAGTTTCAGTTGCACCCTCTCTAATGAGTGCATAGCTTGGCTTGACGAAGAGGCGCAGGTTGGGCCCACTTTGGTACCAGAGGCTTCCACAAGCTCTGGGAGGGGACACAGGAACACCTGACTATGCCCCAAATTTATTGCTTTATCAGTACTTTCAAGTTTTTCTTTATGAATGTAATAAAAAGCAACTTCAATTTGTATTCAAGAGTAGGAGAACTCTGTACTGAAATCAATGTAATTGAAGGTTGTGGGCACTGAAAATTTTCTATTTGGTCCAAAAATAGTCTAAGTCGTAAAAAGATTAATTTGAGCAAAACCAACTTTTATTAAAACTTTTCAAAACCATTTTCGATATGGATCACAACTGGACACGCCTGAGATCTATCACTGAGATGTACAACCCCGGATCCCAGCAACTGGAAAGTTGCCCCTAGTCTGAATAGCACTGCACTGAAGATCACAACCGAGCTCTTGAATGCAGAATAGACAAAGATAACCAACAAGATCACACAGACAAAGTTGATCGGGGAAGTGTTTATGGCTGGACTTCAGGATGAAGTTGCTTACGTATCCCAAAGATGGGAATCAAGCCTTACGTAGTTCGGCTCTGGTTCACTCGTGTATTAACACTCTCCTTTTGCGCTCTAACTTTTGCCAAGGCTGCCCTTTCTGGGTTTTCAACCTTGCGACCTCAGTTTTTTATTATTTCAAATTTTTTGTGCTCTAACTTTTGCCTAGGTCGCCCTTTCGGGTTTTCGGCCTAGCGAGCCACTCAGGGATAGTATTTCTTCAACTTTTCCATGTTGATCGGTTGGGAGAACTCTTGGCCATCTAGGTCCATTAGAACGACAGCTCCACCTGACCAGATAGACTTGATGATGTAAGGACCAGTCCAATTGGGTCTGAACTTGCCCCTAGGGTCGTGGATGGGAGCTCGGTTGTCTTTGAGCACTAGATCCCCCTCTTTCAAATTCTTGGACTTAACCTTCTTGTTGAAAACCCTGGCAATTCTTCGTTGATAAGCCTAGACGTGATACAGTGCTTTCAGCCTTTTTTCATCAAAGAGCATGAGTTCTTTGAACCTGCTTTGCTGCCAATCTGCCTCAGCTATCTGACACTCAGCCAATACCCGTAATGACGGAACCTCAACTTCGATAGGTAGAACAGCCTCCATCCCATAAACCAATGAATACAGGGTTGCTCCAGTAGAAGTTCGAATTGAAGTCCGGTAGCCCCACAGAGCAAATGGCAGCTTATCTAGCCAGTCCCGATAGGTTTCCACCATCTTCTGCAGTATGTGCTTGATGTTCTTGTTGGCGGCCTCAACTGCTCCGTTGGTCTGTGGCCGATATGTAGATGACTTATGAAAAGTCACATTGTACTTCTCCAACAAGTTGATCACCTCCTTCTTGAAGTGGGAACCATTATCTGAAATAATCTCATTCGGGACCCCGTAGTGACAGATGATGTTATTCCTGATGAACTTAGCAACATGCGATGCCTTCAACACCGCGTAAGATTGGGCCTCAACCCACTTCGTGAAGTAGTCTATCGCGACTAGAATGAACTCATGCCCATTGGACCCCTTTGGAGTGACGGCCCCGATCACATCAATCTCCCAGACTGAAAACGGCCATGGCGAAGTCATGTTGTACAGCTTTGACGGCGGAATGTTCATGCGGTTCGCATGGATCTGATATTTGTGGCATCGCCGAACAAAGCCAATACAATCCTCCTCCATGGTGGACCAGTAATAACCCTGTCTAAGGATCTTCCAGGCGAATATCACCCCGTTCATGTGCGCTCCGCACTCTCCTCCATGGATGGCCTCCATTAGGCGCTTGGATTCTTCAGCATCAACACACAGCTTATGCATCCCAAGATGACCTCTTTTGCACAGTTTACCCCCACAGACGATGAACTGAACAGCCATTCTTCGAATTGCCCTCTTATCTTTGGCATTTGCCCCTGGTGGATACGCCTCTTCTTCCAAGAAGTTCCAAACATCGTAATACCAGGGATTTTCATCTTGTACCTCATCTATGGCAGCAATCAGCTCGTAGGCTGGCACAAATTTCTGTTCAATGATGATCAGACGCATCCAGGCTCCGAAAGGAATGTCTATCATGGAAGATAGAGTTGCTAATGAATCTGCGAACCTGTTGTTCTCTCTTAACAGATGAGCGAAGTTCAGCTTCTCAAACCGAGGAATTAGCACGTCCAAGGTCTGGTGGTAGATTCTCATCTTTTCTTCTTTAACTTTCCAATCTCCTTTAGCTTGAGATACAACAAGGTTCGAGTCCCCGATGACATCCAACCGTTTTGCCCCTAGTTCTAGGGAAGCTTCTAAACCACCAATACATGCCTCATATTTTGCCTCATTGTTTGATACTCTGAACCGGAGTTTGAATGCCAGAGGTATACGGGAATTGTCAGGTGCTATTAGCAACACCCCTATCCCATATCCGTATTGGTTTGACGCTCCGTCAAAGTACATCGTCCAAGTCTTTTCTTCGACATATAAAATGGCCTCGTCCGGGAACAGGTACTCAATTGCTTTATCCCCTTCAACTGCGTGATCGGCTAGGAACTCTGCTACTGCTCTCCCTTTCACTGACTTGCGCGTCACATACTTCAGATCAAATTTGGAAAGCAGAAGCAACCAACGGGCTAGCCTACCCGTAAGTGCTGGTTTCTCGAAAAGATATTTGATGGGATCTAATCTCGAAACCAGTATTACAGAATGAGCTAACAGGTAGTGCCGCAGCTTCCTGGTAGCCCATGCCAAGGCTAGACAAGCCTTCTCCAGCGGAGTGTAGCGGGTCTCGTAATCCAGCATTTTCTTGCTCAAATAGTAGATAGCCCTCTCCAGTTTGTCCTCAGACTCCTGTACGAGCATGCAGCCCATTGTAGTTCAGTCACTGAAAGATAAAGAATCAACGGTTTCACTGGCTCAGGCGGTGACAACACAGGTGGGTTCTGTAAATATTGCTTTATCTGTTTGAAAGTAGCTTGGCATCAGCCATTCCATTGGAACTTCGTTCCTTTCTTCAGGAGACCAAAGAGTGGTTCACAAGTCAAGGTTAATTTAGTAATAAACCGTCTTATGAATTGCACTTTACCCAAAAAGCCTCGCACCTCCTTTTCAGTCCTCGGTGGTGGCATTTCTAAGATGGCCTTGATTTTGGAAGGATCGACCTTGATACCTCTCTGTGTGATCAAGAACCCCAGCATTTTTCCTGCTGTAACACTGAACGTACACTTCTGAGGATTCAGCCGCAACCGAAACTCTCTGATCCGTTGGAAGAATTTTTGCAAGGCGGTGTAGTGGCCCTCTCTTTCCTTGGACTTGACAATCATATCGTCCACGTACACCTTAACCTCTTTATGGATCATGTCATGCAATATTGTGGTCACAGCCCGTTGATATGTAGCTCCAGCATTCTTCAGCCCAAACGGCATCACCCTATAACAATAGGTTTCCCACGGGGTCGTGAAGAGACGAAATAGGGAAGGCAGAGAGAGAGAGAGAGAGAGAGAAAGAGAGAGAGAGAGAGAAATGAGGTTTGATTTGACAGAGTGAAATTTCTCTGTGATATATGATTGTAGGGTTGAAGACCTTAAACATCATAAAATAATATTGTGGATCTCTTTGCTAAAACTGGAAGAAGGACCTTAGACTAATTTTCCAAAATAATTACTATTATTTAAACATTTTCACTCAATTTTTCCCACTTCATTTAAAATTAAAAATAATCATAATCTTACTCATAATTGATCATGTGATATGGATTTTGTTGCTCTAAAATAATAGAGGATCTATTTACGGAATGCATCCTCACATCAAAACTCAAAAGGCTTTTGAACAATATTGTTGGTGTGGATTGTTTGAGAGAGCGATTGAATGACTTTAAGCACAAATCCAAACCACCCAGATTCATCTACTCTTGGACACTCGACTTTTGATTTATCAACTTTGATTGTTAAATAAAGATTAAAAAAATAAAATAAAAAAAAATGTAAGAAGAAATAAATAAAAAAAGGCAAAAGCAAGGTTGTACACCACATGTATACGACAGCAGATTCCAGTAGCTTAAGATAGAAAAATGTTGCGGGAATAGCAATGTTTCGTTGCCATTTTCAACTTGTGCACTCCAAATTTATTTACCAGAACAATGTAAGAGACGGAAATTCTCTAGTTTAAATTGATTTTGACTATGTTGTCTGAACCTGTGGAGCCTACACAAGTCTTATTTTGATGATTCAAACTGTTTATTTATAGTACCATTCATGTATATCATCTATAGAAAAAATTAGGCCGATCTAATAATCATAATTTTTTCATTTTATTGCGATTATCTCTTAAAAAAATACATGGTCTATTTAAAAAAAAACACACTTGTGATCCATTTCTTCGCAGACAAATGCAATAAAATAAAAAGACTACGATTATTTGATCGATCTAATTTTTTTCATAAAATTCTCATTTTCATACTCAACATTTTCATTAAAATCGCAGTTTAGTTCCACTTTAATTGTCCTAAAAAAAAGTAACATGTGGCATACATACCCATTTTTGTTAGTATCATTAATATCATTTAGATGAAAGGATAACATTACAATTTAACGCAATTGAAAGTGAAGGGATTAAATTTTAATTAACCATTTTTTAATGGGAAACTAACATGATTAGATGACTAAAAATATTATTTTGGTAATGGAATTTAAATTAGAATTAGTTATCCGTAAGGTTATCACAAGCTCCCCTTTTAATTGGTCTACGGAGTTCGTAAAAAATTTCAAATGCACATATCATTATCCTTGAAATAACAAAAACATTAAAAAAATAAAAATCACATTCACTATGAAATGGCTGATCGCATACACAAATAAAATGATAAAGATTGAAGAGAGTTAAATTAGTTCAAACGATAGAGATAAGATTATGAATTACTTCCACCGACCTCCGATTCTGACGAGTGACAACTTCTTCTTCATCAACTTCGTTTGGGTTTTTTTTACGCTTCGTTTTGGTCTCCTTGTCACACTGATAATGGTCTTAATTTGCTTTATAATTTGTAAATGTTTTTGTGTGGGTGATTTTCCGACGACACTGCCAAACAGGTACCCAGCTAGAGAGCACCGGCAGAATAGATTAAGCCCGAACGACCTGCAACAGAAAGAAGAGTCTCCGGCGGTGGCTCGTCCACCCGGGGGTACTCCGACGATCAAGTCAGTACTCCATATCTCTCAAAGATAACCAATAGTGCTTAACTCACTAGACAGAATATCAAAAGCATACCTTAGACCCATGGCGGTGCCTCCCTTTTATAGCCAACACAATCCTAGTCCCAATAGGAGCCTAGCTCTAATGGACTTAGGATTACTGCTAATCTTGGACTCCCAGTAGGATTAGGATAAACTCTCTAAGAGTCTCATCTTTACCCAAACTGAAGTTCTATCTCATTTCAAGACTCTTGTCCCTTATCGGCTTATCTCGGATTCCGATATTCTCACAGATAACCTCGGCCTAGCCAAGATTATCTCGACGTCATGACCAGGACACGTGGCACCTCGGCTGGCACTTCGGTGACACCTCGGCCACGTGTTGTCATTCAAAAATTATGTCCCCACAACTGCCCCCTAGGTTCTATTACCTCGGCATCTTGAGGTGATGGAACCTATACATGTACTCCTCTGCCCGAGTTCATGCCTTGTCGGCGCCAAGAATTTAGGACTCATATGTCCACTCATCAAGAATCAAGAATCAAGAATCAAGAATCAAGAAGCAAGAATCAAGAATCAAGAATCATCATTTTCTTTCTCATCCAGGTTCAACATCTCAACAGAGATCACACTATCATCAGAGATCATCATCAGATTTGGAACATACCAATCTCGCCCCCATTGTGTTGCATTAGTCCTGCCCCCCGCCGTCTGACGTCAGCACGGGCATGTCAGGATTTCTAATTCCAACTAATCCATTTCATTTCTATTTGTGTCCCCAGACTCTCTTTCTTTTTATTCTCCCAAATCTGCCATGTTTCAAGCTCTGCAACCACTTCCATTCTTCTCCTCCGGTGAAGCTTTTGCTGGCCCTTTCCGATTGCTGCCATCATCTGACTCCGACATACTGAACACCGGCTTCATTTTCTTCGGTGAGTTATTCATTTTTTTTCCCTCTTTAGTTTCATACCTTGTTGTCTCTGCTTGTTTGCCATGTTTGAACGTATCCGTCTGCTCCTGTCCCTAAGGATTCTCCTCTCAAAAATGCTAGCAACCTTGTCCTGTTATTCCCTCCATCTCCAAGCCCGTCCGAAGACAAAGCTAAGTCCGAGGATCAGACTGAGGCCGAGAAGAAATAAAGAATCTGCTGGGGCTAGGTCTTCAACTCTGAATGAGCAAGTCTTCGACTTGACTTAGGATGAAGGGGATGAGGTCTCAAAGACGCCATCCCTGAGAAGACCACATCTGACGCGTCTATCGCCAAGAAGAGCATCGACCAGACTCTTCAAGACACCGACGCCGAGCTCGTGGCCGAGAAGGTTGCTGGGAAGTCTTCCCAGCTGTCTTCTGGGGGTGAGACATAGTCCATTGTCGACGCCGAGTAGTTTCGTTTATGATCCTTTTTCTCCTTTATACTTAGTACTCTTTACTTTTAAAACAATGTAAGCTTTAATTTGGCCGATGTGCCACTTTTGTAATCTAAACAATTACTTTTCAATGTCAGGAAGAAGTGCCTTCTTTCCTTATCTGAATGCACCCTTAAATTTCTTCTTTCAATGTGTTTGCATGATTCTATACTTAGAATAATTTGCATGCCTTCAAGGTACACCTTCACTGTGTAATCTCTTCGGGGTAAAATACCTCGGACACAACTTCTAGTTTTGTTTATCTCGGCCTTGGCTTAACACTTGAAAACAAATGTTTTCACAAGTGTTTGTTTAAAACTCGCCACTTTTCTTTTACTTCTTAAGGCTTCTATCTTCCATTATCTTCCAAGTTTTGGCAACATAGTAATCTCAGCACGTGCATAGATACTTCTTTCACTCGTAACCTTGGCTTAATTTCAACTTGTAAACTTTTCTCAAGTTTCAACAAGTGTTAAACATCATCTCGGTTTAACTTCAACTTGTAAACTTTTCTCAAGTTTCAACAAGTGTTAAACATCATCTCGATTTAACTTCAACTTGTAAACTTTTCTCAAGTTTCAACAAGTGTTAAACATCATCTCGGTTTAACTTCAACTTGTAAACTTTTCTCAAGTTTCAACAAGTGTTAAACATAATCTCGTCTTGAAAATTCCAACTCCCAAGCATCATTCTCCAGCCCTCTGCATGGCTTCCATTTACTCCTTTGTGGAAAAAAGTCTTTAACTTAGGCTGTGCTTTTCTCTTCTCGGACTTAATCATCTAGGCCGAGATCTTGCCTTCTGGAATCTGGGATCTGCTCACTTTAGATTGAGCTCTTCTTTTCTCAGACCTAATCATCTAGGCCGAGCTCGTGTCTTTTGGGATTCTCCATGGCCGACCTCCCGCGAAGGCCGGTGAGAATGTCCCTTGGTCTCGGCATGCTGAGGGACTACAGGAATTGTTTTCTGCCCCCTTTTCTGGGCGTCTTTCTTGGCTGCTAGAATCGGCATGTCTTGTAGTGAGAACAGTGGCTGCACGACGTTGTTCTGCATTATGAAGTTGACCATTGTTTGCAGGTCCGCCAATTTGTTCGCCATGGTCTTTACCTTGTCGTCCCTCCGCAGGCATCTTTCTTTCCATACCTGGAGGTCGTCTTCATTGTAGTACCCGCTTTGATCTGTCTTCTATGGTACGTCGCCTTCCTGGCCGACGTCCTTTCCTCCATGATTCTGGTCACGAGTTTCTTCGTTACAATTGTCTTCTTCGACGTCAAGGTCAATAGGTCTCCCACTCCCAGTAGGAGTGTTATCCACAATCTTCTCTTTCTGTCCGTCGTTGGCCATCTATTCTTCTTTCTTTCCCACAGACGGCGCCAAATTGTGTGGGTGATTTTCCGACCACACTGCTAAAAAGGTACCCAGCTGGAGAGCACCGGCAGAATAGATTAAGCCCGAACGACCTGCAACAGAAAGAAGAGTCTCCAGCGGTGGCTCGTCCACCCGGGGGTACTCCGACGATCAAGTTAGTACTCCATATCTCTCAAAGATAACCAATAGTGCTTAACTCACTAGACAGAATATCAAAAGCATACCTTAGACCCATGGCGGTGCCTCCATTTTATAGCCAATACAATCCTAGTCCCAATAGGAGCCTAGCTCTAATGGACTTAGGATTACTGCTAATCTTGGACTCCCAGTAGGATTAGGATAAACTCTCTAAGAGTCTCATCTTTACCCAAACTGAAGTTCTATCTCATTTCAGGACTCTTATCCCTTATCTGCTTATCTCGGATTCCGGTATTCTTGCAGATAACCTCGGTGTAGACACCCCATTTTTGACCACCCTTAAGACTTGGGCATTTTAGTTTGACCACCCTCACCAAAAAAATCAAATTGAAATTTTAAATTCCAAACCTCACCCATTTTGGCCATCACTAGTATTTTGGTAATTTATAGTGTTTTATAATTTTATATGTGTATTAAATTAGGTGTGTGCATATCTTTCAAGTGTGTTTTATAATTGATAACTATTGTTTTTAAAACAAAGAAGAAAATAATAAAAAAAAAAGGAAAAGAAAAGAAAAAGAAAAGATAGAGTATTTTTGGCCTGATATTATGTTGATTTGGTGGAATGATATTATGTTGATTTGGTGGAATATATGATATGATGATGTTTTAGTAGGTGACAGACAAAGGGCATCTCTAAAAGAAATTGAAAATGCAAGGCATGGGGGAGAGGTTTGTTTAATAAAAAGAAAACAAAAGACACATGCATGGACCTTTACAGCCACAACACACACTGATACACGGTGGAGAGGAGGTGAGGATTAAAAAAATGAAAAGAATGAAAAAAAAAAAAAACAGGAGGACACCCACATGCACAGAGAAGAGAACCAATTCACTCCTCTCTCTCTATATCCCTCACTCTCGGCTTCAACCTTTCCGATGATACACTCACACTCAGACCATACAACCACACCATACACACCCCAATATATTGCCCAGCTATCTTCTCCCTCTCGAGAGCTCTCCTCCATCACCCACACCCAAAACCCAGCCACCATCACCATATACACGCACAAAGACCAAGCTCTCTCTCTCTCTCTACCCTCTCCCTCTCGGCAGCCAACCTCTCTCTCTCACCCTCACCATAACACCCATCACCAACCCACATACACCCATTGCCGAACCACACCACCCTCTCCTTCTTGGCTCTCTCTCTACCTGCTACACCATACACTCACACACCACCTCCTCTTCTTCTCAGCAGCTCATCCACACCACTCACATACCTTCTCCTCCCACGGCAGCTCACCACCCGACCACATACAACACACCCACTTCTCTTTCTCTCTCTAGAGACCCACGGCAGCCACCTCCCTCACGGCACCCATCACCACACACATACACTCAGCTTCACTCACCACCTTCATCAACCACCTATAAACCCACATACAACACACCCACTTCTCTTTCTCTCTCTAGAGACCCACGGCAGCCACCTCTCTCCAGCAGCCCACTGCCGAGCCACCAGCAGCCCACTGCCGAGCCACCACTAGCAGCCCACTGCCGAGCTACCACTAGCAGCACCACCAACTACTCCGCTGCTATGCCGCCATTCCGCTAGCCGAGAGCTTTGATCCACTTCGTGATCCACTTCGCGCCAAGCTTGTACCTTCCTATTGAGGTAACATTTTCTTACTTTTATTTCAATCTTTGTGTATTTTTTTATATATTTTCATTTTGATTTGGGACTGTTTTGGAATTATTTTTCAACATAGAAACTATGTGATTTGAAGTTGTAAAAGTGGGGAAGGGTTCGCTATCCTTCCTCATAATTACATTAGATTTAATCTCTTTAATTTCAGCACATTTGTATTTTATTTGGGGGCTGTTTAATTTATTTCAATAAGTTTGTTTTACATATTTTGTTTGTGTTATATTAACCAATGAATCAATTAATCAACCTTGCATAACCACCTCTGCAACCTCCCTCCATTCTTTACTTATTTCGATTAAAAAGTTATGAAAAAAATTAAGATTGTGATTCAAGTATAAGAAAGGAACTCTTCCATGCTTAATGGTTTAAATTCTTTGGAGGTTCACTACCCCAAATGTATACATGTTCTTATACTAAAGCACAATCTTTTATTTTTCATTTCTCTTTATTCATCAGTGTGTTTACTTTTAAGGGATTAATTGACCCTTGGAAATCACCAAGGAAAGTGTCATTATCACTTATCAGCAAGTTTGGATTTCAAGTCATTATCACTCAAGTTTGGGTTTTCCTAAGTCATTATTACTCTTTTGAGTTTGACTAGTCCTTGTTGCACATCTTGGGTTTGACTTGAAATCCCTAACTTGTAAATAAGTTTGACTCTTCCTTTGTAATTTCCCCCGAATAATTTATCACATGTTTGTTTACTTTTAAGGGCTTAATTGACCATTGGGAATCGCCAAGGAAAGTGTCATTATCACTCATTATCAAGTTTGGATTTCAAGTCATTATCACTCAAGTTTGGGTTTTTCTAAGTCATTATTACTCTTTTGAGTTTGACTAGTCCTTGTTGCACATCTTGAGTTTGACTTAAAATCCCTAACTTGTAAATAAGTTTGACTCTTCCTTTGTGATTTCCTCTGAAGAAAATAAGGTTTATTCGGGTTAAGTCGACACTGATTTTCCTTTATTGCATTTCAGACTTAGTGGATGTAAATATCACTTTTGCACAAACAGGAGAAAAGATAAAGAAATGGACAGGTAATAAAAAAGGCTAATAAAATTGGTTAAAATTGGATTACAACCCACCTAAAGAACCAATATGATTAATTGAATTCGGTCGGACGTTATACCGAATTCATTGTGTCAAGGCTTGCCTTACATCAATTATTGTAATAAATTAGACAGCCCCTTTTATTTATTATTCATTCGGTTTTGTAATAATTATTTATTCGGACACTTGGACATTCGGACCCTCCTACGTGAGGGCGCATTACTTCATTCGGACCCTCCTGCGCAGGGCGAACAAATTTGTAATAAGTGTGCGTGTGTGTGTGCATGTCTTCCAACCCCACGTCTTTCTCCCTTTTATTTCCCAGCTTATGATGGTTAGTTTAAGGACATCATGTTTAATTTAGCATACTCATGTTTGCATCCACTTGTATTGCATGCACCTAGGCTCGGTTCATCATCCAATTCGCATTGTCGTTTCAATACTTCTCTGAATATATGCTTAGACTGCATGCGATCAATTCATTTCATATGCCATATTAGTAGCCGAGTCTAGTAATTGCATATCACATGTGTTGTATAGTTAGGAATCATGCATATTTTCTAACTTTGCTTTGTAGCTTGTTCGCGGGACATCGGTAAATATGTGAGTTGTTATGCTTTAGCATCCCGCTTGTACATAATTTTCTTATTATGTTTAGCATCCTACCATGAGGCTAAGTGCTTAAATGATAAACTGTTTGAATGCCTGTGGATGAAGGCTTGTTGCTTAAATTGGAATGATTCAACGAATGTACGTTTTAAGATTCACAAACCTTAAGCCCACCTAAGGGTGGCAAATTCAAACCCTTTTCGAGAAACAAACATGAAATTGAATTGTTCCAATTTGAGCAAACTAGTCTATACCTTGTATGCTTCACATAATAAAGTTTAGGATTTATTAAATAATCAGAATAAGAACATATATTGTACATAAGAATCACATCATAATTAGTAGAGGCCGATCTTTGATCGGGTGAGTGGGGTGCTCATTATTGACCTTCCCCTCTCATACCTAAGTTCCCGAACCAAGACACTTTGGTAACGACGGACTAATGGCCTTTGGCACGAGTCATGGGTTTCCTAAATTTCCCATAAATATTTAGGTGGCGACTCTGAAATCTGGCAAAGCAGTCCATTTTTGGCATTTGATTCAAACATCGATTTTCCAAAAACAATTGCCGGATTTGGACTCTTTTTGTGTTTCCACTGTTTCACATTGCACTTGTGAAATCAGATTCAGAACCAACACACAAATGGAGTCCGAACTGTAAGGGCTATTTCATTCTTCCGAAAGGGGGCGCGAAAAGCCGAGCTACAGTTTCTGGCGACTCTGCTGGGGATTTAGAGAACTTGACTTGAAATTTATGATGTGAATTTTTATCTACATTTATATGTTCTTTGCATTGCATTTGCATTGGTGCGCCTAAGTCCCTGTGTTTGCCATCTGTTATTCCTGGACGGTTTGCCGGAGGCTTGCCTACAAAGCTTGCCAAAAGGCTGACCGGTCATGGGCTCTGTCAAGTTGGGAACACAACCCTTGGATCTGGACTACCGCTGTACTGTTTGATCCTCCTTTCACTTCTCGGTGTTAGGTGTGAGAGGTATATTAGGTAGTCTTGCTGAGGTACCCTTTTTGACCAATCGGCCTAGCTGCATATAGTAAAGCCATAGTGACTATTCCAACTTAGGACAGGATGCCACCCATTTGTAGGATGTTGTGAAGCCGCTTGTTTGAATAGTGAACCCTAGATCATTTCAAAAGCTAGGACAGGATAGCCCCACCCTCCATAGGGGTGTTTGTTCTCTTTCCTGCTATGTGTTCTGTGCAATTTTGGATCTATACAGGGGTTCTCAAATTCTGAACAGTGGTTCAGGCATTTCAGTTTGTGGGATTGAGTTCAGTGTGTCAGTATGCGTTAGCAGTAATCAGTGATCAGTTGAGTCGAAATACTGCTAAAATTCTGATTAGGGGTCCCTTTTTTTTTTTTTTTAGTTTGCAAACATGGCTTCAAAAAAAAAAAAAAAAAACAAACACAAAAAAAAAAATATCAAATCATTTTGTTTGTGTCGTTTTAGTAAATGTTGTTTTTCCAAAAATTTTTTTACAAAAAAAAAAAAAAAAAGGGGGGTTTGTTTTCTATGTGTTTTTGTTTTTCTTGAGTATATATATTTAAAAAAAAAAAAATCATCATTGATTGTGTTGTTTGAGTAATTGTTATTTTTACAACAAAAAAAAAAAAAAAGGAAAGGGGTTTGTTTTCTTTTATAATGTGTTTTTGTTTTTATATAAAGTAAAAAAAAAAAAATCATCAAATCATTTTGTTTGTGTCGTTTTAGTAATTGTTGTTTTTCCAAAAAAAAAAAAAAAATTTTTTTTGAAAAAAAAAAAAAAATGGGAATGGGGTTTGTTTTCTTTTGTTCATATAAAATGTGTTTTTGTTTTTTGAGTACATATATTAAACAAAAAAAAAAAATTTTGATATCCCACAAGTCCACCAGTGTTAATAAATAAAACTTGTGGGATATCCGACCATTTCTGTAATTGGGGAGTGACCACCTGTTGATGCTTTATTTTGAATGTTGTGGATGGCTCACATGTTGACTAGCAATTTGAGAATGGTTTTATTCTGAGTTCTGAATTGAGTATTAAGTCTAAGTTTGATTCCACCAAGTTTGTAGAGTTGGGATCAGACTCGAGTCATTCTAGTGAGTCAAAGTCTGTTGATTTCAAGCGTGCTAAATCTAGACATTTATGTCCTGTCTAGATCTTCTTTGTCTTTTTCTTTTGAGTCTGTTGTCATCGCTGAGTCATAGTCTCTTTCCAAAAAAAAAAAACAAAAACAAAAACAAAAACAAAAAAAAAAAAAAACAAAACAAAATGCCATAGAGTCTGCCTACTTCTCTGTGCCTTTAAATCATTGCATTGACCAAAGTTTTTCAAAACTTTTTCCAAAACTCTGATAAAAACAAAAAGGAAGAATTTCCTCGGGATTTGCATATTTTGATCAACTGAGAGGAAGAGAGGTGTGCTAAGCCTTTGATGAATAAAATCATTTTTGTTAATGTGGGTACTGAGAAGGATCCTGGCTTGGTCCAAATTGGTTCTACCTTGTCTTCGTAAGAGTACGAGTGATTAGTCACTTTGTAAAAAGATTTCAAAAAAATATTTTTGCGTGGTCCTACGAAAACATGCCTGGAATTGATTATACAGCATAGGGTCCCTCTTGACTCAAGGTCCGACCTCCTTAGCTCCTTAGCTTTCAAACCTTGATTCGAAGTATTCAATGATCATTCAAAGTGTAAGGCTTGCATAGTCGAATTGGAAATAGCCCTTGAACTAGGGGCCATGATGTGACTCAAATGGAGGCAGCCCTTCAACTAGGGGCAATAAGGTCGAATATGATTTAGAATGGAGACAACCTTTCAACTAGGGGCAATGATGTGATTCAAATGGAGACAGCCTCAACTAGGGACAATAAGGTCGAACATGATTCAAATGGAAACAGCCCTTGAACTAGGGGCAAGGATGTGATTCCAATGGAGGCAGCCCTTCCACTAGGGGCAATAAGGTCGAATGTGATCCCAGATTTGAAACAGCCTGTGAACTAGGGGCAAAAGTGTGAGGCTTGCATAGCTGAAATGGAGGTAGCCCTTGAACTAGGGGCAATAAGGTACCACCCTTGAGAGGCTCGCTGGGCCGAAAACCCGAAAGGGCGACCCAGGCAAAAGTTAGAGCACAAAAAATAAAAAATAAAAAGAAAAATGAAAATGAAAAGCTCGCAAGGTTGAAAACCCGAAAGGGCGGCTTTGGCAAAAGTTAGAGCATAAAAGGAGAGTGTCAATACCCGAGTGAACCTTAGCCACAACTATGTAGGGCCTGTGATTCAGATTGGAAGCAACCCTTGAACTAGGGGCAAAAAGGTTGGATGTGATTTAGATTTGAAGCAACCCTTGAACTAGGGGCAAAAGGTTGGATGTGATCGAAGAGATAAAACTGAATCGTTTCCCAATGAAGACCGCCTAGAAAGGCAAAACCCAGAATTTGAGAGAATGAATGTTATTATTGAAGGACAGTCGAGTTCCTATCCACTACACTAGGGGCAACACTAGGGGCAAATTCAGACCCAATTAGCCTAGTCCCTACATCATCATATCTACTGGTCAAGTGTAGCAGTCGTTCTTATAGATGGCCTACAGATTTCACACCCAATCAACATGGACAAGTTAAAATGAAAGTAACCCTTGAGAGGCTCGCTGGGCCGAAAACCCGGAAGGGCGACCCAGGCAAAAGTTAGAGTAAAAAAAACAAAAAAAAACAACAAAAAAAAAAAAAGGAAAAAAATATATAGAAACAAAAAAAAAAAGAAGGAAAAAAAATGAAATGATGATGAAACAAAAAGGAGAGTGTTAAATACCCGAGTGAACCTCGCCGGAACTACGGTGGCCTGATTCCTATCTTTGGGATACGTAGGTAGCTTCATCTTGAAGTTCGGCCCCAATAATTTTTGTTAACTCATTCATTTCGTCCATGTTTGATTGGTGTGTCTATAGTCGACATGATTGTCCTATCCGTGTTTTGATTGGTGTATTTTCGTTCTGCTCAGTTCAGTTGGTTTCGATTCAACTTGGTTCGGTTCAGTTCAACGGTTCGGTTCGGTTCGGTTCGGTCCAGTTCCGCTCGGCTTCAGTCGGTTCGGATTGGCTTGGTTCGAATATCACCTTTAATTATCTGGTTTGGGACTATGTACCTGGTTTGGGACTATGCACCCCAATGGTTGATTCCATGTTAGTTGAGTAGTGGCCATTTGTAAAAATAAGTTTTGATTAATTTGAATGAAGTTGACTAATTTTTCTCGAAAGTTGTTCCATTTTTTTTCAAACTTGGACCATTCTTTGGATGTGAAAAAGGAAAATTTTCAGTGCTCACAATTTAGCTTACATGATTTCAAAACAGAAAATGGAATAAGTAGGCTAATCTAACTCTCATGTTGATCAAAACATTTTTACAAAAAAAAAAAAAATCAAGAAAAAATAAAAAAAATTCAAGGTAATGAATTAGGGGCATATTTGAGTTAGTGATTCTGTCTCCTCCACCACTCGAGTCAACTCGTTAGTGTATATAGTGTGTATTCATACCAGTCAGTGTATATCTGTTTGTATTCGTACCAGTCAGTGTATTTATACAAGTTAGTGTATTCATACCAGTGTGTCTTCATACCAGTCCATGTATATCGGTGTGTATTTATACCAATCAGTGTATTTATACCAGTTAGGGTATTCATACCAGTCAACGTATAGAAGTATGTTTGGATTATTTTGGCTTCGTTTTTCTTACGTCGTTGAGTCAGTTTTATTTATTTTTTAGGTCAGTACGGATCAATGTTCAATTCAGAATTCAAAATTTAATCACTTTCAAATTCAATCAAAAATGTTTTCAAGTTCAAAGTGATATGCCAGTCATGCCATTGATGAGCAAAAACAAAAAAAAAAGAAACTGATTTTATTAAGTGAGGGGAGGACAGCCCCGATTACAGAGACTCCAAAAAAAAAAAAAAAAAAAACTAACCCAACATATATACACAAAAAAAAAAAAAAAAAAAAAAAAACAGAAAATACAGAAAATACAGAAAAAAAAATAAAACAAAACAAAGAAAGAGATCTTTTTTTCTTCCTTCTACTCCGGTGACGGCCATGCACTTCACTTACTCGGCTCTTCCGTCGCCGAGCTCTTCGCTTTTTGTCGCTCTTTTTGTCGTCAATCTTCGAAGACCCTGCTCCAGTACTTCCACCAAGAACGACCACAGTGTTTCCATCGACAGAGTCGGCTTCCCGCCGACCATCAAAGGCGAGGTACGAAGATGCCCCAAATCGGGCCATAGAGGTGGAGTGCCTTTTCATTCCTTGTTTTCAGCCTTCAGCTCCTTGTTTTCGGCCTTCAAAGCACAAATCTCTACCCGTGCATCTCTGTACATGCACTGGAGAAGAGACAGTTGGGCGTTGACTTGGTATACCTCACACGCCTTGTTTTGCAGACGGTAAGACAGGTTAGTCACCGCGGCCACTGTTTCCATACACGACTTCAGCGTGAGGTGGTTAGCATCAATATCAGTTTGAGCAGCCATCACTTGCTCAACTGTTAGGGTGGGAAGACTGGGATGAGTAAGAGCATGGGCACTTGGCCCAGAAGAGCTCGATGGATTATTAAGATCCGGAAACAGAGAGAGAGGGCGAGACGAAGCCATGTATGGGAAGAAAAAGGAAAGAAGGCAGTCACAGAAGAGTGGCAGAAAATAGAAGAGGAAAAGAAGAAGGCGGAGGAAGATGGAAGAACAAGAAGAAGGAGGAAGACGATGGAAGAGCAATAATGGAGAAGGAGAAGAAGAAGAGAATGGTTTAGAAGAAGAAGACGGATACTGAAGCGAAGAAGAAGACGAGAGAGAAAAGACAAAGAGAGGGAGAGGGTCGATGTGAGCGTCGATCGAGGGGGCTGCTTTTGTAGGCCATCGACACAAAAGCAGAGCCCACGTGCCAAACGCGGCAAGGGACGCGGGAGAATTGTGTATGCATATATGTATATATATTGTATAGCTATGTAATATAGGTATTGTTTTGAATATTTGTGTCACAAGTATGGCTTAGGTTCAGTGGTTTGGCCCTAATGGGTTCAGGGTTTGGAAAGGCTGAGCCTGAGGTCAGAGGTTCAAACCCCACATCAAGTGCTTCTTTTGCTTTGATTTTGGTTTATGTATATATATGTCTTGTATAGTATATATATATATATATTTGTTTGAATATCTTGTCACCAAGTGGCGTGGTTCAGTGGTCGAGGACTTGAAGACCAGGCTGAGGTCAGGGGTTCGAAACCCCGTATCCCATGTCCACCCATTTTGTGAATTTCCTTTCTTCTTTTTGCGTGTTTTGCATACGTGTGCTGACGTCAGCAAACGGAATATGCCTTCTCAATAACGGCATCTACCACCACTGACGGTTGCAAACGGAATATTCTCCCTCTATGTATATATCCGTATATGTCTGTATATAGGTCCGTATATGTCCGTGTCGTATATACCTGTATATATACTGTATATGTTATATGTCTGTGTCGCATATACCTGTATATATATTGTATATGCTTGTGTATAGGTCCGTATATGTCTGTGTCGTATATACCTGTATATATACTGTATATATCTGTGTATATGTCTGTATTCTGTCTGTAAATATCTGTGTATTATAATAATCAGGAAGAAAAGGGCCATCTGTGATTTCTACATGCAGAGCTTACCCCTTGTCAAAAAAAAAAAAAAAAAAAAAATCATTCTACCTTCCTCCTCTCGCGTAAGACGCGTTTGGAAAGCAGACGCGTTTGGAAAGCACCTTCCTCAGCTTCCTCCTCTCGCGTGAGACGCGTTTGGAAAACACCTTCCTCAGCTTCCTCCTCTCGCGTGAGACGCGTTTGGAAAGCACCTTCCTCAGCTTCCTTCTCTCGCGTGAGACGCGTTTGGAAAGCACCTTGCTCAGCTTCCTCCTCTCGCGTGAGACGCGTTTGGAAAGCACCTTCCTCAGCTTCCTCCTCTCGCGTGAGACGCGTTTGGAAAGCACCTTCCTCAGCTTCCTCCTCTCGTGTAAGACGCGTTTGGAAAGCACCTTCCTCACTTTCCTCCTTTCGCGTGAGACGCGTTTGGATTTCGAATACTCCTCTCGCATGAGACGCGTTTGGATCTCAAGTTCACTTTCCTCCTCTCGCGTGAGACGCGTTTGGATCTCAAATACTCCTCTCGCGTGAGACGCGTTTGGATCTCAAGTTCACTTTCCTCCTCTCGCGTGAGACGCGTTTGGATCTCAAATACTCCTCTCGCGTGAGACGCGTTTGGATCTCAAATACTCCTCTCGCGTGAGACGCGTTTGGATCTCGAATACTCCTCTCGCGTGAGACGCGTTTGGATCTCAAGTTCACTTTACTCCTCTCGCGTGAGACGCGTTTGGATCTCGAATATTCCTCTCGCGTGAGACGTGTTTGGATCTCAAGTTCACTTTCCTCCTCTCGCGTGAGACGCGTTTGGATCTCAAATACTCCTCTCGCGTGAGACGCGTTTGGATCTCGAATACTCCTCTCGCGTGAGACGCGTTTGGATCTCAAGTTCACTTTACTCCTCTCGCGTGAGACGCGTTTGGATCTCAAATACTCCTCTCGCGTACCGCGCGTTTGGATCTCAAATGCTCCTCTCGCGTGAGACGCGTTTGGATCTCAAGTTCACACACTCCTCTCACGTGAGACGCGTTTGGATCTCAAGTTCACTATGCTCCTCTCGCGTGAGACGCGTTTGGATCTCAAGTTCACTATCCTCCTCTCGCGTGAGACGCGTTTGGATCTCAAGTTCACTACACTCCTCTCGCGTGAGACGCGTTTGGATCTCAAGTTCACATACTCCTCTCGCGTAAGACGCGTTAGGATTGCCAATCGGTTAAAAACAACAGGTGCGCCTGATTTTCTTTTTCTGGTCTAGGAGACCTTAAATCCTCTAAAGGTGCAATTCCTTTGGTGTTTGTCGTGCCCGAACGACTTCAATGGTCTAGAAGACCTTAAATCCTCTGAAGGTGCAATTCCTTTGGTGTTTGTCGTGCCCGAACGACTTCCATGGTCTAGGAGACCTTAAATCCTATAAAGGTGCAATTGCTTTGGTGTATGTCGTGCCCGAACGACTTTGGGTAGTCTGGTATAGCCACCTGCCTGTGATTGCAATGAGTTCCTAGGAGACCAACTGCGACGGTGGAAACTAGAATTCGAATGGTGATGCCTAGAACGCAAAAGGTTCAGGATTTCCGAGACTAAAGTCTGGTTTAAATACCCAGAGGTGCATCCAGGGGTGCATTCTCGCCTTGAAATCTGTATGGTAGCCCCATAGGTTGAGATAGCTTATATGCGTCTCAATTCTGGATACTGAACCAACCTAGTCTGTCACCCCGTTGGAGAATAGGGAAAGTTGTAAATATGAGCAGAAAAGCGGCATCCATGGCCACCTCAATCGGTTAACAACAGCAGGTGCGCTTGTCTGTTCACACCATTCTTCCTCCTTTCGCATGAGACGCGTTAGGTTGTTTTGCTTAATCATAAGTGTTTGTTTTTCAAAAATACCCGGCTTCGCAAAGCGTATAAGTCCAATTACCCGGCTTCGGAAAGCGTATAAGTCCAATTTTCAAACCGGCTTCGCGTAAGCGTATAAGTCCAATTCTCAAAATCATTCTGCATATCATTAGCATCTTGCCCCTGAACTACGCTGGTTTGATTCCTTGCAAAGGGATACGTAGGCAACCCTCGGGTTCAACCAACTGCATCTGCATTTTATTTCATTGCCCAAGTCTTACGGCTTTGTCAAAAAGGGTCGTCTTCGGGCTTTGACATTCACTCACGTCATTGTACGACTTCGAGCTCTGTCAAAGAGGGGCAACTGTAGACACCCCATTTTTGACCACCCTTAAGACTTGGGCATTTTAGTTTGACCACCCTCACCAAAAAAATCAAATTGAAATTTTAAATTCCAAACCTCACCCATTTTGGCCATCACTAGTATTTTGGTAATTTATAGTGTTTTATAATTTTATATGTGTATTAAATTAGGTGTGTGCATATCTTTCAAGTGTGTTTTATAATTGATAACTATTTTTTTTAAAACAAAGAAGAAAATAATAAAAAAAAAGGAAAAGAAAAGAAAAAGAAAAGATAGAGTATTTTTGGCCTGATATTATGTTGATTTGGTGGAATGATATTATGTTGATTTGGTGGAATATATGATATGATGATGTTTTAGTAGGTGACAGACAAAGGGCATCTCTAAAAGAAATTGAAAATGCAAGGCATGGGGGAGAGGTTTGTTTAATAAAAAGAAAACAAAAGACACATGCATGGACCTTTACAGCCACAACACACACTGATACACGGTGGAGAGGAGGTGAGGATTAAAAAAATGAAAAGAATGAAAAAAAAAAAAACAGGAGGACACCCACATGCACAGAGAAGAGAACCAATTCACTCCTCTCTCTATATCCCTCACTCTCGGCTTCAACCTTTCCGATGATACACTCACACTCAGACCATACAACCACACCATACACACCCCAATATATTGCCCAGCTATCTTCTCCCTCTCGAGAGCTCTCCTCCATCACCCACACCCAAAACCCAGCCACCATCACCATATACACGCACAAAGACCAAGCTCTCTCTCTCTCTCTACCCTCTCCCTCTCGGCAGCCAACCTCTCTCTCTCACCCTCACCATAACACCCATCACCAACCCACATACACCCATTGCCGAACCACACCACCCTCTCCTTCTTGGCTCTCTCTCTACCTGCTACACCATACACTCACACACCACCTCCTCTTCTTCTCAGCAGCTCATCCCACACCACTCACATACCTTCTCCTCCCACGGCAGCTCACCACCCGACCACATACAACACACCCACTTCTCTTTCTCTCTCTAGAGACCCACGGCAGCCACCTCCCTCACGGCACCCATCACCACACACATACACTCAGCTTCACTCACCACCTTCATCAACCACCTATAAACCCACCTCTCTCACACACCCACTTCTCTTTCTCTCTCTAGAGACCCACGGCAGCCACCTCTCTCTAGCAGCCCACTGCCGAGCCACCACCAGCAGCCCACTGCCGAGCCACCACCAGCCCACTGCCGAGCCACCACTAGCAGCCCACTGCCGAGCTACCACTAGCAGCACCACCAACTACTCCGCTGCTACGCCGCCATTCCGCTAGCCGAGAGCTTTGATCCACTTCGTGATCCACTTCGCGCCAAGCTTGTACCTTCCTATTGAGGTAACATTTTTTTACCTTTATTTCAATCTTTGTATATTTTTTTATATATTTTCATTTTGATTTGGGACTGTTTTGGAATTATTTTTCAACATCGAAACTATGTGATTTGAAGTTGTAAAAGTGGGGAAGGGTTCGCTATCCTTCCTCATAATTACATTAGATTTAATCTCTTTAATTTCAGCACATTTGTATTTTATTTGGGGGCTGTTTAATTTATTTCAATAAGTTTGTTTTACATATTTTGTTTGTGTTATATTAACCCAATGAATCAATTAATCAACCTTGCATAACCACCTCTGCAACCTCCCTCCATTCTTTACTTATTTCGATTAAAAAGTTATGAAAAAAATTAAGATTGTGATTCAAGTATAAGAAAGGAACTTTTCCATGCTTAATGGTTTAAATTCTTTGGAGGTTCACTACCCCAAATGTATACATGTTCTTATACTAAAGCACAATCTTTTATTTTTCATTTCTCTTTATTCATCAGTGTGTTTACTTTTAAGGGATTAATTGACCCTTGGAAATCACCAAGGAAAGTGTCATTATCACTTATCAGCAAGTTTGGATTTCAAGTCATTATCACTCAAGTTTGGGTTTTCCTAAGTCATTATTACTCTTTTGAGTTTGACTAGTCCTTGTTGCACATCTTGGGTTTGACTTGAAATCCCTAACTTGTAAATAAGTTTGACTCTTCCTTTGTAATTTCCCCCGAATAATTTATCACATGTTTGTTTACTTTTAAGGGCTTAATTGACCATTGGGAATCGCCAAGGAAAGTGTCATTATCACTCATTATCAAGTTTGGATTTCAAGTCATTATCACTCAAGTTTGGGTTTTTCTAAGTCATTATTACTCTTTTGAGTTTGACTAGTCCTTGTTGCACATCTTGAGTTTGACTTAAAATCCCTAACTTGTAAATAAGTTTGACTCTTCCTTTGTGATTTCCTCTGAAGAAAATAAGGTTTATTCGGGTTAAGTCGACACTGATTTTCCTTTATTGCATTTCAGACTTAGTGGATGTAAATATCACTTTTGCACAAACAGGAGAAAAGATAAAGAAATGGACAGGTAATAAAAAAGGCTAATAAAATTGGTTAAAATTGGATTACAACCCACCTAAAGAACCAATATGATTAATTGAATTCGGTCGGACGTTATACCGAATTCATTGTGTCAAGGCTTGCCTTACATCAATTATTGTAATAAATTAGACAGCCCCTTTTATTTATTATTCATTCGGTTTTGTAATAATTATTTATTCGGACACTTGGACATTCGGACCCTCCTACGTGAGGGCGCATTACTTCATTCGGACCCTCCTGCGCTAGGGCGAACAAATTTGTAATAAGTGTGCGTGTGTGTGTGCATGTCTTCCAACCCCACGTCTTTCTCCCTTTTATTTCCCAGCTTATGATGGTTAGTTTAAGGACATCATGTTTAATTTAGCATACTCATGTTTGCATCCACTTGTATTGCATGCACCTAGGCTCGGTTCATCATCCAATTCGCATTGTCGTTTCAATACTTCTCTGAATATATGCTTAGACTGCATGCGATCAATTCATTTCATATGCCATATTAGTAGCCGAGTCTAGTAATTGCATATCACATGTGTTGTATAGTTAGGAATCATGCATATTTTCTAACTTTGCTTTGTAGCTTGTTCGCGGGACATCGGTAAATATGTGAGTTGTTATGCTTTAGCATCCCGCTTGTACATAATTTTCTTATTATGTTTAGCATCCTACCATGAGGCTAAGTGCTTAAATGATAAACTGTTTGAATGCCTGTGGATGAAGGCTTGTTGCTTAAATTGGAATGATTCAACGAATGTACGTTTTAAGATTCACAAACCTTAAGCCCACCTAAGGGTGGCAAATTCAAACCCTTTTCGAGAAACAAACATGAAATTGAATTGTTCCAATTTGAGCAAACTAGTCTATACCTTGTATGCTTCACATAATAAAGTTTAGGATTTATTAAATAATCAGAATAAGAACATATATTGTACATAAGAATCACATCATAATTAGTAGAGGCCGATCTTTGATCGGGTGAGTGGGGTGCTCATTATTGACCTTCCCCTCTCATACCTAAGTTCCCGAACCAAGACACTTTGGTAACGACGGACTAATGGCCTTTGGCACGAGTCATGGGTTTCCTAAATTTCCCATAAATATTTAGGTGGCGACTCTGAAATCTGGCAAAGCAGTCCATTTTTGGCATTTGATTCAAACATCGATTTTCCAAAAACAATTGCCGGATTTGGACTCTTTTTGTGTTTCCACTGTTTCACATTGCACTTGTGAAATCAGATTCAGAATCAACACACAAATGGAGTCCGAACTGTAAGGGCTATTTCATTCTTCCGAAAGGGGGCGCGAAAAGCCGAGCTACACTCGGCCTAGCCGAGATTATCTCGGCGTCATGACCAGGACACGTGGCACCTCGACTGGCACTTCGGTGACACCTCGGCCACGCGTTGTCATTCAAAAATTATGTCCCCACAGTTTTGTATTTTACACTTTTGCCCTCACTTAAAATTTTCAAGTTTTTGTTTTCACCCTAATCTCATTTTAAATTAAAAAAGAATCAACATGAAATTTAAAATAATTTTTTTGTATATTACTAATTAACTTGACGTGAAATTTAATATTTGATAAAATTTAATTTGAAAACTATTTTAAAATTTTTTAGTGTAAATAATTTGGAGTTGCAAATCATTATAATTTTGAGGTGTAAATTACTGAAATTTTGAAAATATGAAGTACTCAACTGATGATAATGTTCTAAAGATGGATTTCCCAACATTTGCAACCAGGATCCTTTGTGGTTATTCTGTGCAAAAGGGGATGTTATGAAATCTCAGAGATAATGCACCTCCTGAATCAACACAAGCTTATAATATGAATATTCAAACTTCAAAATGAACCATAGATTGAAGAGTTATGAGTATTTTGTGAAAATTTCTATGTTCATATTATTTTCATGGGTTAGAACATACATTTGATGGTGCAGTTTGTCTTGACTAAACAAGGAGTTCGAGGAGGAGTATACCTAGTGGCGTAGCCAGAAATTCAATGCAGAGGGGGCACAAATTAATGATAATTTGGTTCCATTTTTCTAAAAACACTTTTCAGAAAATTTTACTTTCTTGTTTTCCATATATATATTTTTTTGTTGTTACTGATTTTTTTAATATTTTAAGAATTTTTTTAAACTTTTTAGACATACCTACATAAAGATACCTAAAAAGTAAAAAAATTGTGAAAAAAACTTTTAAAAATTCACTAAATACCAAAAATATATATAAAAAAATACGAGAATTCAGTACATTTTTTGTATTTTTATGTATTTATTAATTTTTTAAAATATTTTTTCACAAATTTTTAATTTTGAGATACATCTAAGTAAGGTGTATCTAAAAAAGTAAAAAAAATGTTTAAAATTTTAAAAATATTCACTAAAAACATAAAAACACGAAAATCAAAAAACTCAATTTTCAAAAAACTTAATTCAAAAAACTCAAAACAAACACACTGATTAATTTTTTATTTTTTTTTCATAATAAACAACAATGAGATATTACTAAACTTAAATGTTAAGAATTCATTTGGATAAATGTGAATTTTAAATTAAAGGATTTAAGATTAAATTTTATAAAAAATTTAGGGAGTTACTATTTTATAAGTGGATTGAAAAATTAAAAAAAAAAGATACGTGTAGACAGAAATGATATATTTTACTAGAGAAATTCTATAAAATATACCGCAAAAAAAGTATCTATCATATGTCGCAATTATGATCTTCATGGTCTTTAGTTATAACACATTATAGTGTTAGATATAATTTAGTTATAACTTCTTGTGGTTGTTATTTTTGTTATGACTATTGTAGACGCGCCCGCGTGGGCCTCAACGCTACAGTTCGGACTCGATTTGTCACGGTTCTTAATCTGAAGCAAAGAGTCCAAATCTGGCAAATCGTTTTGGAAAACAGATTTTTTTGTAAAGGAGTGCCAAACATGAACTGCTTTGCCAGATACAGAGTCGCCACCTAAATATTTATTTTGGGGGATTTAGGAAACTCTGACTCGTTTGCCTAAGGCCACGTGTCCGTCATCACCAAAGTTATCTCAGCTCGGGAGCTTGGGTACGATTGGGGAAGGTCAGCTATGAGCACCCCCTCTCGCCCGATCCGAAGATCGGCCTCTACTAACTATGATATCTAGTTTTGAAAACTTTATGTGCCCTTAAACCGGTTATTAGCCTAGAATTACTATGTGATGCGCACAGCAAAACAAGTATAGACTTAATTGCCTAAGTCGGAACAAAGTATCGCATTTCCGTTTGTTTGGAAAATGGTTTGAATTTTGCTACTCACGAGTAGGCTAAAATACGGATTTCGATGAATTATCTCAATTCAAACAATCCAACTTTCACCCACAGGCATTCATGCAGTTATATCACATAAGCATATAGCCACGTGGTAAGCATGCTATTATGTTAACATTCACACTCATGCGAGATGCTAAAGCATAAATACTTACATCGTACTCCGTGCCAAAACAGTGAATTAGTTAGTAATCATATGCATGATCCTAATTCATGTTAAGGTGGCTAATGTATCGCATACAAAATGTCACTAGAATAGGCTCGGCTAATCCTAGGATGGCATGTGAAATGCATAGATAGCATGTATTCAAGTTAGATTTGAAATATTATGCGGTCAGCATGATGCGCCGAGCCCGGTATATGCAATACTGATGAATGATGCACGCATGCATAGCATAAGGTATGCTAAATTAAATATGCCCTAGTACTAACCATCAAAGCAGGTAAGTAAAAGGGAGAAAGAAGCAGGGGTTGGGAGACATGCACACACACACCCACACTTATTACAAATTTGCCCTCGCTCGGAGGGACCGAAAGAATAATACAATTTAACTAACTATCAAGCTAATTAAATATTACAGACAATTAACTAGTTAAGCAAATTAACTAAGCTAATTAAGCAGTAAAAGCAGCATCGGGAAGAGGGCCCAATGTATGCGCGCTCGGCTCCGCTCGGAAGTCCACTGCCATGCACAAGCTGCCTCTGTTTTCCCTGCTCTGCTCCTCTAATCATTGCACAAATCCCAAGGTGCACTCTATGAACCCTGTGGGATGCCACCGGCCAAGGGAAATGGTCACCGGCCATGAGGGAGTGGTCATCGACCACTAGTTGAGCTCTCGACCACCAATTGTTGGTCGGTCGGCACTAAAGATGGTCGGCCGGCCAAAGCTTCCTGCAGAATCCTGTTTTGACAGCAGCAGAGGGCAAAACAAGGCATGGCAATGCATTTCAAGCAAATGTATGCACCAACACATCCCTTATCATGTTTGTGGCTCAAATGGGTATGGTCTTTGATTCTCGGACCACTTATCGCACGTTTCAATACGCAATGGCCCAAGAAACCACGTTATGCATTTTGATTTCAAATGAAATGCACATCAAACAAACAAATAAAACCCAACCTCTATCTGTAGACACCCCATTTTTGACCGTCCTCAAGACTTGGACGTCACCGTTTGAACAATCGGTGATTATCCATGTTTGTGTTCGTTTGGAGTTCCCGGAGGTCTCGGCTACGCGCCCTGCCTCAGGATCTCCGAACTCGACTGTTTTGTGTCTGGTTTTGCACCAAACACTTGTGTTTTTGTCTTGAAGGGCAGGGAATGGCTTGTTGGCCATCCCCACACACCACCGGCCCTTCCCTACCATCACCGGCAGCATATGTGTACCGCCGGCACTGTTTTGTTAAAATATTTGGCCGGTCGGTGTAACAACGCCCGTGGGGGACCTCGCTACAGTTCGGACTCCCTTTTGTTTTGTTGCGGTTCTTAATCTGAACCAAAGAGTCCAACTCTGGCAAATCATTTTGAGAAAAACAGATTTTTGAAAAGTAGTGCCAAACATGGACTGCTTTGCCAGATACAGAGTCGCCACCTAAATATTTTTTAAAATGGGAAATTTAGGAAACCCTGACTCGGTGCCGAAGGCCACGTGTCCGTCATAACCAAAGTTGTCTTGGCTCGGGAGCTTGGGTACCATCGGGGAAGGTCAGCTATGAGCACCCCCTTTCGCCCGGTCCGAAGACCGGCCTCTACTAACCGTGATATCCGATTTTGAAAACATTACATGCTCTTATACCGGTTATTAGCCTAGAATTACTATGTTATGCGCATAGCAAACAAGTATAGACTAGGTTGCCTAATTCGGAAATAATCATTGCATATCCGTTTGTTTTGAAAGCGTTTCGGGTTTTGCTACTCGCAAGTAGGCTAAAATACGGATTTCAATGAGTTTTCCAACTCAAGCAACCCAACCTCCGCCCACAGGCATTCAAACAGTTTATTTCACATAAGCACTTAGCCGCATGGTAAGCATACTGTCATGGCAACATTCACACGCATGTGGTATGCTAAAGCGTAAAATACTTACATCGTACTCCGTGCCAAAACAAGAAACTAGTTAGCAGACATGCATGTCCCTAGGTCATGTTAAGTGGCTAATGCAACACAGGCAAGGATGCAATTTAGAGTAGGCTCGGCTAACCCTAAAATGGCACATGAAATGCTACAACTATCACGTTTTCAATTTGGAATTGAAAGTACGATGCAGTTTGTATGATGTACCGAGCCCAGTGCATGTTTAGACAAATGCATGGATGCACGCATGCATTGCATAAGGTATGCTAAAATAGACGTGCCCTAATCTACCATCATAAGCAGGTAAATAAAAGGGAAGAAAGAAGTGGGGGTTAGAAGACATACAAACCACTCACCCACACTTATTACAATTATGCCCTCACTCGGAGGGACCAAAAGAATATACAGATTAATTAACTACACAAGCTAATTAAAATATTACAGTCCAACCAAATTAATCAAATAAATTAATTAATCTAATTAAAGCAGTAAACCGCCTCGAGATGAGGACCGGATGCAACGCAAGCTCGGGACTTGCTCGGAATTGCACTGCCATGCCTAGCCTGCCTCTGTTTTCCCTGCTTTGCATCTCAGAAGACTGCCAAAGTCTCAGGAGTGTCTCTCAGGACACTGAGGGACATCATCGGCTGAGTAGGACTTCCACCGGCATCAGCATGAGGTCACCAGCACAAGATACATCCATCGGCCATAAATAGACTGCCAATCGGCACTAAATACTGCCGGCCGGCACTGAATGTCTGCAGAACCTGCAACTCACAACAGCAGAGGGCAAAAACTTGCATGGCAATGTAATTCCAACAATGTGTGCACCAATCATGCCCCTTATCATATTTGTGACTCAAAGGGGCATGTGCCTCGATTCTCGGGCCACCAATCACGCATTTCCATGCATGATGGCCCACAGAACCAAGTATGCAACTTTTATCTCAAATGCATGCAAACCAAACAAACATAAAAGGGTGCCAAACCTCTATCATGCTCATCTCAAAAGGCCAAGCATGTGCATTGATGTAATGCAATCTTAAACATGTTAGCTAGCATGCAACATGGACAATGTAATGTAAGGATGTTAATATGCAAACACACCTACAAGACAAACATGTAAACCAAACAATGGGGTGGACTTAAACATGACTTAGGCCATTCCAAATAGGCCCAAAATTAGTAGTCAAAATGCCCAAAAAAATGGAGGCTAAACACACATGCACACACACACATGTTATGGTCCAAGCCTTAAGCATTAAACAAGCAACATTCAAGCACGCTTGAAAAGAGATTTCATGGACAATTAGCATGCAACATGAGCCCTAAAATCATGCTATAAAATGATGCCAAATCATGTTAAACAAGACAAGCAAATGCATGCAAAAGGGGCCAAGTATTCAAAGCAAGCCAAAGGAGTATTGAACTACATTTGACGAGACTAAACATGGCAAGACTTAAGCAACTAAAAACAGATTTTTAGCACACCAAAACAAGCCCAAATGACCACTTAGATGGCATCTATATGGTTTAAATTAAAAGGCATGCACACATGCACTCCCAAGGAACATACAACATGAGCTCCTGAAACATCAAAGAGGCATGCAATGCAAACATATGAGCATGTTAAATGGACTGAAATAACATAGCAAATGGTCTCAAACCATTGAAATGATGCAAACAAGGCATGCTACGTATTCATGCTCAAGGCTAGCAAGCCTAAAACGCAAAGAGGCTATACTAAGCATGCCAAGACCAACCCAAACACTTATGGACAGACCTAAAACATGTCAAGATAAGCACAAAATCTTCATGAATCTAAGCCTAAAGCATGCTCAAATTAGGGCTAACAACCTAAGACATGTTGAGGCAATACAAGGCATTACATGGCAACTATGCTAAGCATGCATAAGGGACCAAAACCAACTTAATACAAAGTTAAAACATGGCAATATAAGTATAAAATACAGCCATGGCATGCTCAACACACACTTAAAACATAGGCTCTCTTAAGAGGCCAAAACTTGTCCTTTTCAAGGACATCAAGGAGAGGGGGTGGCCCTCTCCTTCTTGGGACTTCAAGGCATCATCTACACCACTGAAATCCCTCAAGATTTCAGTGGTGAAGAGACCCCAACACCAAAATCCCGAAGCTCTCACAAAATAGCACAAAATGAGCCCTTTTCAAGGCCTAAGGGTGGTTAAACCTCTCCAAAGCACAAAGCACCCTTAATAAACTATCAAGAGGAATAAAAAATAGAACTTTTTTGTATTAAACACCAAGTACAAAAACAGTTCAAAGATAGGTAAAAATGGAGTGCAAGAATGGGGTAAATAAAGCAAGTTTCTCACCCTTGTTGACCTTCTTCACAAGTGTTGATGTTGTTGCTTCCTTAAGCTCTAATCCAGCCAAAAACACCAAGAACAACCTCTTGGAACCTCAGTAGCCAAGGAAAGGTGAAACACTAGGTGTTGATGTGCAATAGTGAGACACAAACACCTAGTGTATAAACAAGAGAGCAAAAGAGAGATAGAATAGATATAGAATTCAAACCCTAAAACCAGAGCTTCTCTGAGGTCTTTTTCTCTCCAAAAATGTCTAACTCTTCTAACCCTTGAGCCAAGAGAAGAGAGCCCTCTCTTATAGGCAACAAAGCTTACAAGCTAAGCAAACCAAAGGCTCATCCATCCATACACGTGTATGGAGGGGAAACAAATGCTATACAGCTGCTTCAAAATATCTCAAAAAGCAACTGAACAGTAGTCGGCAGGGCAAAATTGTCATTTTGACAAAATTGACTGCCGACCGGCACAAAAGAGTGCCGACCAGCACAATATAGTGCCGATGGCAACACCAACCAGCCGGTGGCCTCTAGCCACTGCCGGTGGTGTGTGGGGATGCCTCACAAGGCATTCCCTGCCCCTCCAAGGCAAAGCACAAGTGTTTGGTGCAAAATCAGACACAAAATGGTCAAGTTCGGAGGTCCTGAGGCAAGGCGCGTAGCCGAGAACTCCGGGAACTCCAAACGAACACGAACATGGATAATCACCGAGTGTTCAAGCGGTGACGTCCAGGTCTTGAGGACGGTCAAAAATGGGGTGTCTACAGTCGGCACTATATGTTGCCGACCGGCACTTTATTGTGCCGGTGACCTTTTTGGCTCGCCGGTGTGGCCCCTTTGCACCCTACAAGCCTGGTGCATACCAGTTGTGCCAGCTGGAATGCACCATCACATTCCCCCGTGCATAAGTATGACCACTTTGCACCTTTGAACCCTCTAAGCTTCTAGAAGCTTGAACCTTTGGCCAAGCTTCTTGGAGAAGCTTGGCCAGCTGTCTTAGCTTCTCCAAGAAGCCTAGACTCTTTTGCCCCCTTTGAATCTTTCCCTTTGCTTAGCCATTAAGTCATTTGACTTTGCCTTGGCCTATATAAGCACCATCTCTCTCCCTTTGAGGGAGGTTGGCCATTTTTGATCAAAAACCAGAGCTTGTGTATCTATATATCTGCCATATCTCTCTCTCTCTCTCTACATTTTCCTTCTCTCTCCTCTTGTGTGTGTGTTTTTAGGCCTAAAAGTGTGGTTTTACCTTACTTTTGCACTAATACACACACCATTACACCTTAGTTCGAGATTGAGGGACTTGGAGGGTTGTTTGTTGAGATTTTGGACTGATTTTGATCAGTAGAAGAGGGCTGCACCACCTGTTCTTCAAGTGTTCTTCAAGGGTGAGCACTTTACTTTAGATTCCCCATTTTTGCAACAAGTTTTTACCTATCTTGCTTTGTGTTTTGAGCTTTGTGTATAACTGAAAAAAGTCTTAGATTTTCTTTCTTTTGAACTTTCATTAAGGTCATTTTGTGGTTTGAGTGCAAACTCACCCTTTTAGGCCTTATTTTGGCATATTTGGTGTCTTTACTTTGAGCCTTATTTGCCTTGTTGTTTTGGGTCCTTTCTCCACCGAAAACCAGTGGGTTTTTAGTGGTAAAGAAGGTGGTTTGAAGTCTTGTATAGGGGAGGGACACCCCTCTCCCCTTTGTCCCTCTTTTGCCTTTGTCTTTGGCTTGAAACGGAACATGCATGCTTGCTTGTTTTTAGCGCCATTTCAGAGTTTTTTTGGATGTTTTGGAGCATGTTACATCTCTGTCTAATGGTGGTTTTGTGGTCCTTAGCATGCTTTGTATACTTGCTTTGTAGCCCTCCGTTTTGCCTAGAAATGTGCCATGGGTTTAGCCTTGTATATCCTCATGTTCTGGCTTGACTTATTGAAGCTTTTGGCCATGATTTGTCTTGTTTTAGGTCTGTTGGCCATTGGTTTTACCATTTTTGGCATGCTTGTTGTAGTTGTTTTGTATTGTTACTTGTAAGCTTTGAGGATGTGAGCCATGTATATACATTGGATAGGTTATTTAGATGATTTGAAATCATTTAATATGTTATTTCAGTCCCTATACCATGTTTATATGTCCCCATTTGCCATGCCATTCATGCTTTGAAACATTGGTCTTTTATGCCTAGGAATGGACATTGTGCATGCTTGCATATTTAAGGTATTTGGGACTACCATGTCAAAGGTGTGTGTGTGTATTTTTGCATGCTAGAAATCTGTTTTTGGTGGCCTAATACATGCTATGAATAGTCATGTTGGTGGAAGTGAAAAGCCCCTCGTTTATGCCTTGGTTTTGGGCCCATTTGCTTGCATGTTTGCATGAGTATTGGTCCATCATTTTGGGCATTTTTGCCACTGTTTTGGGGAGGTTGGAGGTCTGTCCCATTATGGTTTAAGTCCACTATTGCTTGCTTGAAACATGTTTGTTGCATGCTTGATTAGCAAAGCCTTGTTATATGCTAGTTCTTTTACAAGAATTGTCCATGTTTGCATTATACTTTGCATCTTGCATGCCTAGTATTGCACACTTGCCATAACATGTTGCATTGCATTTGGTGTGTCTTGCACTTCATGTCATATTGCATCATTTGAGCCATGTTGTATACATGCATTCCATGTCTTGGTTTGGGGTGTTAAACCAAGTGTAAGGGTTGAGAGGAGTTCACACTACAAGTGGTGCAACTTGTCTCAACTCTTGGTCACTAAGGCCCTTGATCTATACATGATAGGGTCTTGGTCTCATTTGTGTGTTGCATGCATTTTGACATTAAAATGCAATCTTGGTTCCTTAGGCTATCATGCACCAAGATGCATAATTGATGGCCCAAGAACCAAGGTCATGCTTCCTTGAGTCCCATGCATGATAGGAAGCATTGGCCATGCTTACATATGCTCAAAATCCCATACCATGCACTGTCTGTCTGCTGTTGCTGTCAAAACTGTCTCCTGCAGGAATTTTATGCCGACCGGCAGTATAGAGTGCCGACCGGCACTATATTGGTGGCCGATAACCTCCTAAGCAGCCGATGGAAATTTTAGCTGGCCGGTGGACACTTCTTCAGCCGGTGGTGTACAGCAGCATGCAAGGAAGGTGTTCTGGGACTTTGGCAATTTTTGGAGAGACAGGGCAGTAAGACAGAGGCAGCAGTGGTATGGTGCGGGTTCCCGGGCAAGTCGGATCCGAGCATGCATCATTTCGCGCATCCCGAGCGGGGGCTGTGGCCTCCTTTCTCTTTGCATTTATTTGTTAAGTAAATTTTGTAATAATTTATTTATTCATTATTCGGACTGTATATTCTTTTGGCCCCTCCGAGTGAGGGCAAATTTGTAATAAGTGTGCGTGGGTGTGTGTATGTCTTCCAACCCCACGTCTTTCTTCCCTTTTATTTACCTGCTTATGATGGTAGATTAGGGCACGTCTATTTTAGCATACCTTATGCAATGCATGCGTGCATCCATGCATTTGTTGACATGCACCGGGCTCGGTACATCATACAAACTGCATTGTATTTCAAATTCCAAGTTGAATACTTGTTACTTGTAGCATTTCACATGCCATGTTTAGATTAGCCGAGCCTACTCTAGGTTGCATTTTGTATGCGTTGCATTAGGCACTTAACATGACTGGATCATGCATGATTTGCTAACTAGTTCTTGTTTTGGCACGGAGTACAATGTAAGTATTTATGCTTTAGCATATCGCATGCGTGTGAATGTTAACATGACAGCATGATTACCATGTGGCTAATGCTTATATGAGATAAACTGTTTGAATGCCTGTGGGTGGAGGTTGGATTGTTTGAGTTGGAAAAACTCGTTGAAATCCGTGTTTTAGCCTACTTGCGAGTAGCAAATTCCAAAGCGCTTTTCAAAACAAACGGATATGCAATGCTTGTTTCCAAATTAGGCAATCTAGTCTATACTTGTTTGCTGTGCGCATAACATAGTAATTCTAGGCTAATAACCGGAATAAGAACACATAACGTTTTCAAAATCGGATATCACGGTTAGTAGAGGCCGGTCTTCGGACCGGGCGAAAGGGGGTGCTCATAGCTGACCTTCCCCGATCGTACCCAAGCTCCCGAGCCAAGACATTTGGTGATGACGGACACGTGGCCTTCGGCACCGAGTCAGGGTTTCCTAAATTTTCCCATTAAAAAATATTTAGGTGGCGACTCTGTATCTGGCAAAGCAGTCCATGTTTGGCACTTCTTTTCAAAAATCTGTTTTCTCAAAAACGATTTGCCGGATTTGGACTCTTTGGTTCAGATTACGAACCGTGACACAAATTGAGTCCGAGCTGTAGAGTGAAGCCCAAGGGCGCGTCTACAGTTTCTGGCGACTCTGCTGGGGATTTTAGAGAGCTTGACTCGAACTCGTGATATCCTGTTTTGATTTCATTTATGTGTCTCTTTGCATTGCATGTGCATTGGTGCGCCTAGGACACCGTGTTTGCCATCTGCCATTCCTGAACGGTTTGCCGGAGGCTTGTCTTGTCAAGGCATGACCATAAGGCTGACCGGTATGGGCTCTGACAGCATGGGAACACAAACCCCGGTTTTACCGGGGCACCCTTTTTGACCATTCGACCTAGTGCATATCGAAATCCATAGTGACCATTCCAAACTAGGACAGGTTGCTTACCCGATATAGGTTGTTTGAAACCGCTGTGTGCGTAGTGAAACCCTAGCTCCTGACAAAATAGGACAGGGAAACCCTACCCCAACATAGGGGTGTATTGGCTCTCTTTTACATGTTATGTGCTTTTAGAGTGTATCTCTACAGGGAATGCGCATATCAGTTTGCAAGTTTTGGTATCCGGCCTGAGGGCACCAGTAACAGTATTTTGGGGAATCAGTTATCTGCGGGTACCAGATTCAGATATGGGGGCAATGATTCAGAAACAGTGATCAGTATTTGAGAAACAATGTATCCAGTTCACTAGCAGTGTGTTATGATATCCAACTGTGTGTTGTATGTTTATTTTATGCCGTTGTGCTGTCCAATTGTCTGTTTATTTATATGCTTTATTTATCTTTTTTTTACTAGGTAGTTGAGCACAATTGCTTCTGACCCAGTAGATACTCCCCAAGCACTCTGGACTAGAGGTCGTCGACTCCATCGATCTGAGGATCTGATAGACGGACAACCAGTGTACTGCTCTCTACCCCGGTTACTAGACGGAGGACAGTCAGGCAGAGGATATCAGTACAACAGTCAGTTCAGAGGGCCTTATCTACCCCACCTGTGTTCAGTAGGGATCAGGGTTCCGTGTCACCAACAGAGAGAGAATATATACCGGTAATCCAATCAGAGCAGATAGTATGGCTAGTTTGGAGGAGATGGTGCGCCACCTTCAAGAGAGCATGAAAACAATGCAGCAGGATGCCGTCCGACAGGCAGAATTCGCCAGGCAACAGGCCACAGTTGTGAAGGAACAGGCAGAGACAATTGCCAGACTAGAGCAGCAGACTGGAGCATCTGCTTCGCAACAAGTTCCTCCCCCACCGGGAATTCCAAACCTCGGGGAGACAGCCAATGCTCAGAATGATACGGAACTTCCTACAGGACCACCCCCACCTCCGATCCTACCTCAAATTCAACCTCAACTATCAAAGACACCCACCAACCTACCGGACTCTCCCTTTGAGTTCGAGACTGATCCCACCGCACTGAAGTTGAGCAAGCTTGAAAAGCTGTTCAGGAGATCACAGGGGTCAAGACTATCCCCGATATCGAAGATGGATACACCGATGCAGCTGTGACGCTGCCCGACAGATTCAAGATGCCTCATATTGATCGATTTGATGGGTCCGGGGACCCCATGGTACACTTAAGGCTATTTTCAGATGTCCTAAGGCCAATGGGCCTCAGTAGGCTTCAGAAGTTGTCTTTATTTGGCCGGACCCTGTCGGGTGTGGCGGCCATATGGTATGCCAAGCTAGAAGATGACGTCAAGAGGAATTGGGACGAAATGGCTGAGGCCTTCATCGCGCAGTACTCATATAATACACAAATTGAGATTACGACCCGTGATCTCGAGACGACTAGGCAAGAGCCTAAGGACGGTTTTTCAGAGTTTGTAACCAGATGGAGGGCCAAGGCTTCGATGATGACCTTGAGGCCTACGGACAAAGACCAGATTCGGATGATTGTGCGCAATCTTCAGCCGAAGTTGATGCAAAAGATGATAGTACTCCCCTTTCCTACTTTTTCTGACCTACATGAAATGGGGGTGCAGATTGAAGATGCCTTGAAGCAAGGCTTGATTGATAACGATCGGGAGCAACCCCGAAGGACCTTCAACCGCAACACTAATGCAGGCCCGAGTGGCACTACTACTACGAGAGCCTCCGAAGTAAGCATGGTCACCACTAACCCCTCACCAAGAAATACGACAGCTGCACCATTCTCCGGTGCGTCCGGAAGTAACCCACCAACAGCCAGATACCCACCCAAGAATACCAGAACCTTCGCCCCACTTTACATGTCCCTGTCCAAGGCTTTGGGGGTGCTAATCAAAAAAGGGCACTTGAAGCCCCTGGAGCCGCGGCCCCTGCCAGAAAAACTTCCCCCTACCCATAACCCAGCCAAGTATTGTGCATTTCACCAACAGCACGGTCACGACACCGATCAGTGCTTCCGGTTACGTCATGAGATTCAAGATCTCATTGATAACGGGGTGATTCTGCCTCCCGAGAAACCCAATGTTACTACAAACCCTCTCCCCACACATAACCAAGCTCCACCACCCAAAAGACTCAATTTCATCCATACTGGGGCCGTGTCCTACGACCCTAGTATCTATATCACACCTACCCACCTGCCTAAACCGGAGGTGTTCCTTCCCGATTGCACCGACTTGTGCATGATGGACATCTCCATAATCCAACTTAAGCCAGCGGTGGTGACCACCGAGAACAGGAGAGAGGAGACCCCAAAGGAAAAGAGGATTGTTGGGCCGGAGTCTGCGGGATCTGGAAGTTGTGTTGAGAAAACGTATAGTCCGAGTGACTACATTTTATCGATAGGCCAGGATGCGCCAATTGTGGAACTTCCAGCAGGAGGAGAACTGTGTGTAATCCAAGGAGATAGTCTGGGACAGGAAACAGATGGTGTAACGGCTGTGGGGGAGGACCTTGCCGATCTCCAGTTTTACAGTGACCAAGACCCAGAGGATGCGGCAGTCGCATGGTTCGATTATGAAAATTCAACAGAAGTTACTGGGTGGTTGGACGATCAACCTGATGTGATAGGAGAGTTTCAGTCAGAACAGGGCCCAGCAGGGGCAAGGATATCAGTAACGGCCGGAGGGTCGAAGAGCAGAGTACATCGCCGGAGAGCGCCGGTGTCAAGAATTTCGCCCGAGATTGGAGTATTTTGAGTACAGGGATTATTGAACAGACAGTTATGTCGGAACAAGCAAGTTTTGAAGATTCCGAGAGAATCAGGAAGGCGAAGGCCCATGTGGGAGTTGAAACTGCTGTGTGCACAGGAACCGAGAATGTTGCGGGCATGTGGATGGAAGGTGCTGCGAGCGCAAGAACAGTCATACCAGAGCCGGACAGATGTCTGTCGGCCGCTGATGGAATGTGGTGGGAAGATGAGGACTTATGTCTTGCCCACACGGACGAAGATTGGGGGAACAACCAACCTGATGACACCTGGTACCTTGGAGAGGTCGACCACATGACGCGGAGTGGGCGGTATTTCAAACCCCCACACTTAGATCAACCAGAGGCCTCGGGGAAGGATAGAGAGGCTGAGAAGCAAAAGGAGAAGCAGCTTGAGGAGGAAGCTGTACTCAAACAGCTAAAAAAGATACAAGCAGACATCTCTATTTGGGGACTGCTCATGGCGTCACGGGTGCATAGAGAGGCTGTTTTATCAGCCATGGACAAAGCGAAGCTCTCTATAGAGACTACGCCAGAGCAGCTGGTTGGGCTGGTTTTTCCGGGAGGAGGTTCCCCGGCATTAACTTTTTCAGACAAAGAACTTCCGCCCGAGGGCATAAATCACAATAAACCCCTCTACATCTCCGTGGAATGTAGAGATAAGTGGATACCGGTGGTACTTGTTGATACCGGGTCTGCCATCAACGTCTGCCCAGCAAGGACGGCATATGCGATTGGCTTGAAAACCGCAGATTTCGTACCAACAGCCCAGGTCATCCGGGCGTACGACAATACAAGTAGGGAAGTAATGGGAACAGTTAAAGTTCAGACAAAGGTTGGGCCGGGACAACACGAGATAGATTTCCATGTCCTAGAAGTTCCCGCAACTTTCAATTTGCTTTTAGGGCGGCCGTGGCTGCATCAGGTGAAGGCAGTGTCATCTACTTTGCATCAAATGGTGAAATACCCCTACGGGAAGGGAGTAGCCATTGTCTTTGGGAATTCATCAATCCACCCACCACCAGAGGTATCCACGCCTGTTCTAGAAATCGAGCATGGCATGGAGGATGTGTTCATATCAGGTTTTACCTTGGCCGAGGCTCAGGTCGTACAGAATATCATGGCTGCTAACGAAGGGGTATATGTCAGTGCCCAAGCAGTGTATCTCATGAACAAGCTCCAATACATCCCCGGGATGGGATTAGGAAAGAGCGGCCGTAAGGCGCGCAGCATTGGCCGAAGTGCCGCACAACCCCCATACCTTTGGCTTGGGTTATCTGCCCACCAAGGAAGATTGGGTAAGAAGAGGAAAAGAGATGGCTGGAAGAGCCAAAGCAAAACAGATGGGGAAACCCTTTGAATTGATGCATCGGCCCATTCGGGGTACCCTAAACGGACGCTTCGTCCGGGAGGGGGAGGATTTTCCATTCTGTGGTTTTCCGGAGCCGTGGTTGAACGCAGAGAAGAAGCGCGTGCCAGGGTTCGAAATTTTCTTTGACCTACAGTTAGCTGGGGATGATGTTGCTGGAAAGCAGACAGACCCAACAGTTGAGGCTGAGCATAGCAAAGAATTGGAGTCTGCGGACACAGAGTTTGAAATGGGGGTAGCACTGGCATGTCTACTTTCAGATCCTTCGATCGACCAGTTGTGCTTGGGGGATGACTCATCGGTGTCCATGATCGGAGATGAAACGGCTGCGGGCCTACCAGCAGTTATTTTGGATGCATCCATCGCACCCTCCCTCACCTGGCAGTACGAGGAGGGATTTTTGTCAAGCAGCACCGGGTCAGGTAGTGAGCCGGAATCTGATTCCACCGAGTCTTGTGAGTCGGAATCAGGTTCCAGCTCGTCTGAGTCTGAGTCCGGTATTCCTGGGGGTGATAACCCGGATGCCACAGTCCTGTCCAGGTCGTCTTTTTCGTTCTCTTTTGAGTCTGTTGTAACAGAAGAATTGGACGGTTTGGAAGTACTAATGAGAATGAGGTGAATGTGGTTTCCGAGTACTTTTCTGTGCCTTTGATTTATTGCTTAAATCAGGACTTTCAAAATTTTGATGAAAACGACGAGGACGAAATTCCTCCGGTTTTGCAACGACTAATTGAACAAGAGCAGGAGAGGTTTGTTAAACCCTTAATTGATGAAATCACTACCGTGAACATTGGTACTGAGAAGGACCCGCGGCTGGTCCAGATCGGGTCCACGTTGTCTTCGGAGGAACGCGAGCGCTTAGTCGCTTTATTAAAAGATTTCAAAGATGTTTTCGCGTGGTCCTACGAAGACATGCCTGGAATCGATCCTGAGATTGTACAGCACCGGATCCCTCTTGACCCCGAGGCCCGACCTGTCAAACAGAAACTCAGAAGGATCCGCCCTGATTGGGCCATTAAGATCAAGGAAGAGGTCACCAAGCAGATTGACGCAGGCTTCCTGCTGGTATCCGAATACCCGACTTGGTTGGCCAACATTGTTCCAGTGCCGAAGAAGGATGGCAGAATCCGGGTATGTGTGGATTTCAGGGATTTGAACAGAGCCAGTCCGAAGGATGACTTTCCCTTACCGCATATCGACGAGTTGGTAGATTTCACAGCGGGGCATGCTTTGCTTTCGTTTATGGATGGCTTCTCAGGTTATAATCAGATAGTAATGGCACCCGAAGACCGGGAAAAGACTGCTTTTACCACCCCGTGGGGTACATATTGCTACAGAGTGATGCCATTTGGGTTGAAGAACGCTGGGGCTACATATCAACGGGCTGCAACCACAATATTACATGACATGATCCATAAAGAGGTCGAGGTGTACGTGGACGACATGATTGTCAAGTCCAAAGAAAGAGAGGGCCACTACACCGCCTTGCAAAAGTTTTTCCAAAGGATCAGAGAATTTCGGCTGCGGCTGAATCCTCAGAAGTGTACGTTTGGTGTTACAGCGGGAAAAATGCTGGGATTTCTGATTACACAAAGGGGCATCGAAGTCGACCCTTCCAAAATCAAGGCCATCTTAGAAATGCCACCACCAATGACTGAAAAGGAGGTGCGAGGCTTTCTGGGTAAAGTGCAATTCATAAGCGGTTTATCTCAAAACTAACCTTAACTTGTGAACCACTTTTTGGTCTCTGAAGAAAGGAAAGAAGTTCCAATGGGACGGCCGATGCCAAGCTGCATTTGAACAGATTAAAGAGTATCTACAGAATCCGCCCGTGTTGTCACCACCAAAGCCGGGGAAACCGTTGATATTGTATCTGTCAGTAACCGAGACTACAATGGGCTGCATGCTCGCACAAGAGTCGGAAGATAAAGTGGAAAGGGCCATCTACTATCTGAGCAAGAAGATGCTGGATTACGAGACCCGCTACACTCCGCTGGAGAAGGCTTGTTTGGCCTTAGTATGGGCTACCAGGAAGCTGCGGCACTACCTGTTAGCTCACTCTGTAATGTTGGTTTCACGACTCGATCCCATCAAATATCTTTTCGAGAAACCAGCACTTACGGGTAGGCTAGCTCGTTGGCTGCTGTTGCTCTCCGAATTTGATCTCAAGTATGTGACGCGCAAGTCCGTAAAAGGGAGAGCGGTAGCAGAGTTCCTTGCCGACCACCCGGTTGAAGGGGATGAAGCGGTTGAGTACCTATTCCCAGATGAAGCCATTTTGCACATCGAAGATGAAACTTGGACGATGTACTTTGACGGAGCGTCAAATCAGTACGGGTATGGGATAGGAGTGTTGCTGATAGCGCCTGACGATTCCCGTATCCCTTTAGCATTCAAGCTTCGGTTCAAAGTCTCGAACAATGAGGCAGAGTATGAGGCATGTATTGCCGGTCTAGAAGCTGCCCTAGAACTAGGGGCAAGACGATTGGACGTCATTGGGGACTCGAACCTTGTTGTGTCTCAAGCAAAAGGAGACTGGAAAGTCAAGGAGGAAAAGATGATAATTTACCACCAGACCTTGGATTTGTTAATTCCTCGGTTTGAGAAGTTAAATTTCACTCACCTAGTAAGAGAGAACAACAGGTTCGCAGATTCGTTAGCAACTCTATCTTCCATGATAGACATCCCATCTGGAGTCCGGATGCGTCCAGTCATTATTGACCAGAAATTTGCACCTGCTTACGAGTCAATCTCTGCCATAGATGAAGTGCAGGACAACAACCCTTGGTATTACGACATATGGAACTTCTTGGAAAAGGAGGCGTACCCACCAGGGGCAAATGCCAAGGACAAAAGGGCAATCAGAAGAATGGCTGTTCAGTTTATCATCTGCGGGGGTAAATTGTACAAAAGAGGTCACCTGGGAATGCACAAGTTGTGTGTAGAAGCTGAAGAGTCGAAGCGCCTGATGGAGGCCATCCATGGAGGAGAATGTGGGGCACATATGAATGGGGTAATGCTGGCACGGAAGATCCTCAGACAGGGCTACTACTGGTCTACCATGGAAGAGGATTGTATCGGCTTTGTTCGGCGATGCCACAAATGCCAGATCCATGCAAACCGCATGAACATCCCGCCGTCAAAGCTGTACAACATGACGTCGCCATGGCCGTTTTCAGTTTGGGGAATTGATGTGATTGGGGCTGTTACCCCGAAGGGGTCGAATGGGCATGAGTATATCTTGGTAGCAATAGATTACTTTACGAAGTGGGTCGAGGCCCAATCTTATGCGGTGCTGAAGGCTTCGCATGTCGCAAAGTTTATCAGAAACAACATTATCTGCCGTTATGGAGTCCCGAACGAGATCATTTCAGACAATGGTTCCCACTTCAAGAAAGAGGTGATTGATTTGTTGGAGAAATACAATGTGGCTTTTCATAAGTCGTCCACATATCGGCCGCAGACCAACGGAGCAGTTGAGGCCGCCAACAAGAACATCAAACACATATTGCAGAAGATGGTGGAAACCTACCGGGATTGGCCAGATAAGTTGCCGTTTGCTCTGTGGGGCTACCGAACTTCAATTAGAACTTCTACCGGGGCGACTCCGTATTCCTTGGTTTATGGGATGGAGGCCGTTCTACCTATAGAGATTGAGGTTCCGTCTTTACGAGTATTGGCTGAGTGTCAAATAGCCGAGGCAGATTGGCAGCAGAGCAGATTCGAGGAACTCATGCTTTTTGATGAGAGAAGACTGAAAGCACTGTACCACGTCCAAGGATATCAGCGCAGAATTGCCCGGGCTTTCAACAAGAAGGTTAAGTCCAGGAATTTGAAGGAAGGAGATTTGGTACTCAAAGACAACCGAGCTCCCATCCACGACCCAAGGGGCAAGTTCAGACCCAATTGGACTGGTCCCTACATCATCAAGTCATCTGGTCAGGTGGAGCTGTGGTTCTGATGGACCTAGATGGCCTAGAGTTCTCCCAACCGATCAACATGGACAAGTTGAAGAAATATTACCCCTGAGAGGCTCGCTAGGCCGAAAACCCGAAAGGGCGACCTAGGCAAAATTCAGAGCACAAAAAATTAGAAAATATAAAAACTGAGCTCGCAAGGTTGAAAACCCGCAAAGGGCGGCCTTGGCAAAAGTTAGAGCGCAAAAGGAGAGTGAAAATACTCGAGTGAACCCAAGCCTGAACTACGTAAGGCTTGATTCCCATCTTTGGGATACGTAGGCAGCTTCATCCTGAAGTTCAGCCATAAACTTTTCCCCGATCAACTTTGTCCATTTGATCATCTCGGTCATCTTTGTCCATCAGCGTCTATCGCAATCTCCGGTGCAGTGCTTTTCAGACTAGGGGCAACTTTCCGTTGCTGTACAGTGCCGCGGTACCGTTCAAACAAGGGGCAACTTTCCAGTTGCTAAGGGTCCGGGGTTGTACATCTCAGTGACAAATTTCGGGCATGTCCAGTTCTGATCCATACCGAAAATAGTTTTGAAAAGTTTTAATGAAGATGACTTTGTTCAAATAAATCTTTTTACAACCAAGACCATTTCTGGACCAAAGCGGAAAATTTTCAGTACCACAACCTTCAATTTCATTGATTTCAATACAAAGTTCTCTTGCTCTTGCATACAATTGAAGTTGCTTTTTATTACATTCATAAAGAAAACTTGAAAGTACTAATAAAGCAATAAATCCGGGGCATGGTCAAGTCAAATGTCCCTGCGCCCCCTCCCAGAGCTAGTCGAAGCCTCTGATACCAAGCTGGGCCCAATCTGTGCCTCCTCATTGAGCCAGTCCCAGCACTCGTCAGACAAAGTGTAATTGAAAGTGGGAGCGGGGACAAGGAGTTCTCTAGTCCTCCACGCGGCGGCCTGTCGGATGAGCTGCGTACCTCGACCGGAAATGTAGCCGGATACTCCATCCCTCCGGCGGACAAGTCTGATCATGGCCAAACTGGCGCCGGATACGGAATGGAAAATAGAACACGCAGTGATTCAAGCCAATCAATCGAATTCCGGTCTGCCGAGACATGCTGTAACTCATCGCCGGGAGATTGAGCCAAAGACATCGCCAAGCAATGTGGTCTGCGGACAAGCTGCACATCCATTCGAACCACCAACCCTCATCAAGGGCATCAACTAGGCGTTGCCGAAAGAAGTAGCCGCGAGCTGAATATGCCGGACAAGAGTCCACAACCTGCAGTTTATCCATCAACCATACCTGGGGAGGGATGAAAAATGAGAGAATAAAGAATAGAGAGATGTATGGTGAGAGAAAAAGTGAGAAAAAGGTTTTGTGAGAAAAAAAACCGAGCTTGAGAGCCGAGTGACGTGAGCATATATGCGAGATCGGGTGGGAAACATTACCTGCAATAATAGTGGACTCCCTGCTAATCTGGTCGTCTCTCGACGATAAAAGGCGTCCAAGCCCATCAGCGTCTCAGCCAGAGTCATGGCAATGCAGCTTTTGCCCTCCTTCAAGCCTTGGGCAACCTCAATCAACCGGACACTAGACCCTCTGGAACCTGAGACGAACAGAAAATGAGATAACACGCACAAGCAGAGGGCATGTCGTCGAAAGCCTTGCCAATGATGGTCACTGCGGTCACCGACATCAGAAAACCGATAAACCAGGCTAGGAATATCCAGCATTCCGTCACGAATCAGGGATCGAGCATCGTACATGGTAAGGCCACACATCCGTCCTAAAGCTTGGGCATGGCCGAAATTGAGTTGGGGCAAAATTTCCTCGTCACGTCGCACTCCATTAGAGCTTGGAAATCTTCGAAGGTAGGACACACCTCTTGCCCGCTAAAGCTGAAGACGTGTGTCACCGGATTCCAAAATCTTGCCGCGGCACGAAGAAATGGAAAATGCAGCGGGGTACGGCGCAAAGTGAATAGTGCGTTTATGCCGAAGGCCCGGAAATTCAGCTTTTCCGAGCCATCCAAGTTGTTAATCCAAGTTGCGAGATTCTGGGCAAGAAATTCTTCCATTTGGAGTAAATCAGTGTGGAAATGAGGAAAACTACGAAGCTGAGTCTTTTGTAGGAGATAAGGTTGAATGGAGGACAGGTGTCAACATTCTGCTGGTTCCTCTCCATTCATGGCCGACCGGCCAATTAGATTGCCGACCGGCCATTTTGGCCGATGGATCAATTTGGCGGCCTGCGGTGGACCCTGGGGCCGCCGATGTTCTCCTCCTTGTTCCCTGAGCTTTTGCTAAGTATTGGGGAATCCCACCACCCTCCAATGCCCTCCAGTGATCAATTCTCACGAGGGCGCGCCCATTTGCTTATCGAGTTGTTGTATATTTGCTTATCGAGTTGTATTTCACTCTCTTTAAGTCTTTGTACCGTTTATCGAGTTGTACTCGCACCTGCTTGGTCATAACGAGTCCCTTTGTTTTGCTTATCGAGTTGTAATTGGTTCGCTACCTGATTATTACGATGCGATGCTTCGTTTTCAAAATACAGTGTCAATTTGATTCACATTGTTATGTGATGCCTTGCGATGCGATGCATAGAACGTGCAAATGCAACACCTTTTGAACAAATAGTTGTTTCATTTCCGTCATGTATTTCTAAAAAAAAAGAAGAAGAAAAATATGCGATTTCAAAAAAATAGAACCTGCCTGAGGCAATGCAATATGCTTAAACTCCTAATAAAAAGGAAAGTAAAGCAGGAAAATAACAGGGTAGCAGGGTACCGGAATGGATACTGGTAACCTCCCCTCACGGTCATTGTACCTTTCGCGCCCTTGTTCGGGTCAATTGTTTAGTTTGGCACCTTCATCACTCAAGCCAATACAAGAAAATGCACTGTCAGAATGCAAGTGGACCTTCGAGTTGACCTCAGGCCATGACCTTTGTGAGCGATGTTCGGTACATGCGAAGGACGCTCCTTCCCGTATCCTTTTATATCTTGTGAATTCCGTAAATCATATCAATCATACTGTGTTGCAGTACGTTGCTTTTCCGCATCATGTTTTACCATGTTCAATTTCAAGTTCCTTTTTTATACACATTGCGTGCATGCGTGCATTGCTTTACTGATATGTGTTCAAGTTCCTTTATATACACATTGCGTGCATGCGTGCATTGCTTTACTGATATGTGTTCAAGTTCCTTTTATATACACATTGCGTGCATGCGTGCATTGCTTTACTGATATGTGTTCAAGTTCCTTTTATATACACATTGCGTGCATTGCTTTACTGATATGTGTTCAAGTTCCTTTTTTTATACACATTGCGTGCATGCGTGCATTGCTTTACTGATATGTGTTCAAGTTCCTTTATATACACATTGCGTGCATGCGTGCATTGCTTTACTGATATGTGTTCAAGTTCTTTTTATATACACATTGCGTGCATGCGTGCATTGCTTTACTGATATGTGTTCAAGTTCTTTTTATACACATTGCGTGCATGCGTGCATTGCTTTACTGATATGTGTTCAAGTTCCCTTTTATACACATTGCTTGCATGCGTGCATTGCTTTACTTATATGTGTTCAAGTCTCTTTTCATACACATTGCTTGCATGCGTGCATTGCTTTACTCACATGTGTTCAATCCACTATCTTGCCATACACATTGGCACGCGTTATCACGCACTTTCGACTGCATTGTCATGCATGTGTTAACGACATTGTACCTGTTAAGTTTGTTTTCTTTCAGGCACGATATTGTATGTACGGTTCATTTGAGGCCGGTGCAACCGGACGAGCCGCACAGGTATTGTATCCTCCGCGTGAGACGTATTGAGAATTGCATAATTCTCTTACATCCTTTCTGCATTGTAGTGTAGTTGGTGTATGCTAGCTTATAACTGTCGCATGTGTGCTTCATTACAGCTTTCTTTGCATGATCATAAGTTATGCTCGGCTTCTTGCATTATCATTTGCATTTTGCCCCTGCCTTCGGGCGCATACCTTGTTTGTCTTGCATGTTTGTCCAAGTCTTCGGCCTTGTCAAAAATGGGTCGTCTCTGGGCTTTGACATTCACTCCCGTCATTGTTATGACTTTCGAGTTCTGTCAAAGAGGGGCAACTGTAGACACCCCATTTTTGACCGTCCTCAAGACTTGGACGTCACCGTTTGAACACTCGGTGATTATCCATGTTTGTGTTCGTTTGGAGTTCCCGGAGGTCTCGGCTACGCGCCCTGCCTCAGGATCTCCGAACTCGACTGTTTGTGTCTGGTTTTGCACCAAACACTTGTGTTTTTGTCTTGAAGGGCAGGGAATGGCTTGTTGGCCATCCCCACACACCACCGGCCCTTCCCTACCATCACCGGCCGCATATGTGTACCGCCGGCACTGTTTTGTTAAAATATTTGGCCGGTCGGCACTATATGTTGCCGACCGGCACTTTATTGTGCCGGTGACCATTTTGGCTGGCCGGTGTGCCCCTTTGCACCCTGAAGCATGGTGCATGCCAGCTGTGCCAGCTGGAATGCACCATCACATTCCCCCGTGCATAAGTGTGACCACTTTGCACCTTTGAACCCTCTAAGCTTCTAGAAGCTTGAACCTTTGGCCAAGCTTCTTGGAGAAGCTTGGCCAGCTGTCTTAGCTTCTCCAAGAAGCCTAGACTCTTTTGCCCCCTTGAACCTTTCCTTTGCTTAGCCATTAAGTTATTTGGCTTTGTCTTGGCCTATATAAGAACCATCTCTCTCCCTTTGAGGGAGGTTGGCCATTTTTGATAAAAAACCAGAGTTTGTGTATCTATATATCTGCCATATATCTCTCTCTCTCTACATTTTCCCTCTCTCTCCTCTTGTGTGTGTGTTTTTAGGCCTAAAAGTGTGGTTTTACCTTACTTTTGCACTAATACACACACCATTACACCTTAGTTCGAGATTGAGGGACTTGGAGGGTTGTTTGTTGAGTGAGATTTTGGACTGATTTTGATCAGTAGAAGAGGGCTGCACCACCTGTTCTTCAAGTGTTCTTCAAGGGTGAGCACTTTACTTTAGATTCCCCATTTTTGCAACAAGTTTTTACCTATCTTGCTTTGTGTTTTGAGCTTTGTGTATAACTGAAAAAAGTCTTAGATTTTCTTGCTTTTGAACTTTCATTAAGGTCATTTTGTGGTTTGAGTGCAAACTCACCCTTTTAGGCCTTATTTTGGCCTATTTGGTGTCTTTACTTTGAGCCTTATTTGCCTTGTTGTTTTGGGTCCTTTCTCCACGAAAACCAGTGGGTTTTTAGTGGTAAAGAAGGTGGTTTGAAGTCTTGTATAGGGGAGGGACACCCCTCTCCCCTTTGTCCCTCTTTTGCCTTTGTCTTTGGCTTGAAAGGGAACATGCACGCTTGCTTGTTTTTGGCGCCATTTCAGAGTTTTTTTTGGATGTTTTGGAGCATGTTACAACTCTGTCTAATGGTGGTTTTGTGGTCCTTAGCATGCTTTGTATACTTGCTTTGTAGCCCTCCGTTTTGCCTAGAAATGTGCCATGGGTTTAGCCTTGTATATCCTCATGTTCTGGCTTGACTTATTGAAGCTTTTGGCCATGATTTGTCTTGTTTTAGGTCTGTTGGCCATTGGTTTTACCATTTTTGGCATGCTTGTTGTAGTTGTTTTGTATTGTTACTTGTAAGCTTTGAGGATGTGAGCCATGTATATACATTGGATAGGTTATTTAGATGATTTGAAATCATTTAATATGTTATTTCAGTCCCTATACCGTGTTTATATGTCCCCATTTGCCATGCCATTCATGCTTTGAAACATTGGTCTTTTATGCCTAGAAATGGACATTGTGCATGCTTGCATATTTAAGGTATTTGGGACTACCATGTCAAAGGTGTGTGTGTGTATTTTTGCATGCTAGAAATCTGTTTTGGTGGCCTAATACATGCTATGAATAGTCATGTTGGTGGAAGTGAAAAGCCCCTCGTTTATGCCTTGGTTTTGGGCCCATTTGCTTGCATGTTTGCATGAGTATTGGTCCATCATTTTGGGCATTTTTGCCACTGTTTTGGGGAGGTTGGAGGTCTGTCCCATTATGGTTTAAGTCCACTATTGCTTGCTTGAAACATGTTTGTTGCATGCTTGATTAGCAAAGCCTTGTTATGGGCTAGTTCTTTTACAAGAATTGTCCATGTTTGCATTATACTTTGCATCTTGCACGCCTAGTATTGCACACTTGCCATAACATGTTGCATTGCATTTGGTGTGTCTTGCACTTCATGTCATATTGCATCATTTGAGCCATGTTGTATACATGCATTCCATGTCTTGGTTTGGGGTGTTAAACCAAGTGTAAGGGTTGAAAGGAGTTCACACTACAAGTGGTGCAACTTGTCTCAACTCTTGGTCACTAAGGCCCTTGATCTATACATGATAGGGTCTTGGTCTCATTTGTGTGCTGCATGCATTTTGACATTAAAATGCAATCTTGGTTCCTTAGGCTATCATGCACCAAGATGCATAATTGATGGCCCAAGAACCAAGGGTCATGCTTCCTTGAGTCCCATGCATGATAGGAAGCATTGGCCGTGGTCACATATGCTCAAAATCCCATACCATGCACTGTCTGTCTGCTGTTGCTGTCAAAACTGTCTCCTGCAGGAATTTTATGCCGACCGGCAATATAGAGTTCCGACCGGCACTATATTGGTGGCCGATAACCTCCTAAGCAGCCGATGGAAATTTTAGCTGGCCGGTGGACACTTCCTTCAGCCGGTGGTGTACAGCAGCATGCAAGGAAGGTGTTCTGGGACTTTGGCAATTTTTGGAGAGACAGGGCAGTAAGAGCAGAGGCAGCAGTGGTATGGTGCGGGTTCCCCGGGCAAGTCGGATCCGAGCATGCATCATTTCGCGCATCCCGAGCGGGGGCTGTGGCCTCCTTTCTCTTTGCATTTATTTGTTAAGTAAATTTTGTAATAATTTATTTATTCATTATTCGGACTGTATATTCTTTTGGCCCCTCCGAGTGAGGGCAAATTTGTAATAAGTGTGCGTGGGTGTGTGTATGTCTTCCAACCCCACGTCTTTCTTCCCTTTTATTTACCTGATTATGATGGTAGATTAGGGCACGTCTATTTTAGCATACCTTATGCAATGCATGCATGCATCCATGCATTTGTTGACATGCACCGGGCTCGGTACATCATACAAACTGCATTGTATTTCAAATTCCAAGTTGAATACTTGTTACTTGTAGCATTTCACATGCCATGTTTAGATTAGCCGAGCCTACTCTAGGTTGCATTTTGTATGCGCTGCATTAGGCACTTAACATGGACTTGGATCATACATTGATTTGCTAACAAGTTCTTGTTTTGGCACGGAGTACAATGTAAGTATTTATGCTTTAGCATATCGCATGCGTGTGAATGTTAACATGACAGCATGATTACCATGTGGCTAAATGCTTATATGAGATAAACTGCCTGATTGCCTGTGGGTGAAGGTTGGATTGTTTGAGTTGGAAAAACTCGTTGAAATCCGTATTTTAGCCTACTTGCGAGTAGCAAATTCCAAAGCGCTTTTCAAAACAAACGGATATGCAATGCTTGTTTCCAAATTAGGCGATCTAGTCTATACTTGTTTGCTGTGCGCATAACATAGTAATTCTAGGCTAATAACCGGAATAAGAACACATAACGTTTTCAAAATCGGATATCACGGTTAGTAGAGGCCGGTCTTCGGATCGGGCGAAAGGGGGTGCTCATAGCTGACCTTCCCCGATCGTACCCAAGCTCCCGAGCCAAGACATTTGGTGATGACGGACATGTGGCCTTCGGCACCGAGTCAGGGTTTCCTAAATTTTCCCATTAAAAAATATTTAGGTGGCGACTCTGTATCTGGCAAAGCGGTCCATGTTTGGCACTTCTTTTCAAAAATCTGTTTTCTCAAAAACGATTTGCCGGATTTGGACTCTTTGGTTCAGATTACGAACCGTGACACAAATTGAGTCCGAGCTGTAGAGTGAAGCCCAAGGGCGCGTCTACACTATCATACTCAATTCAAGAGGCAAGGCAATGCATGTCAATGCAATGCAATCTAGGCATGTGAGCTAGCATGCAACATGGGCATGAGAGCAAGTTTGCAAGCGAGCAAACATGCAAAGTGTAATCTTAACCATGCAAACATGCAAGATGTAACATGGACAACATGCTAAGTACAATGCATGCCAAATGCATTACAACCTAAGCATGCAAATATGCAATGTGACAAACATGGAACAAAGCCAAATATGTAACAACACACAAGGCGAGCATGCAACCATATGCTAGGATGGTCTTAAACCGAAGTGGACAGCTCTCAACCGAGTCCAAAACAGTGGCCATTGCTATGGAAATGAAGGACAATTATACATACAAACATGCATGCAAATGGACCAACATTTAAGCATAAAGAGACAACTCTCAAGCACACTTAAGAGGATGCAAACATGGACAAATGGCATGCATATTAAGCTCCGAAATACACATGAGGGATGATGCCAAATCAACCTATCAATGCAAGCAAGACATGCAACCAAGCCCAAGGACTTAGGCTCACCAAGGAGGTATTGAACTACCCTTAACAAAACCAAACATGGCATGAATTGAACAACCAAAATAAGAGTTTTAACATGTTAAAACAAAGCTAAAAACACAACGACATGGCATCCTAGAGGCCTAAACATGATGGCATGCATGAAGGCACAAACATGGAGCATAAGATGACAACCTTATAAAGCATTAAAGGGACATCAAATGCAAGCATACAAGCACACCATGAGGACTGAAATAACATGACAAGTGGTTCCAAACCACTGAAATAGTGCAAGTAAAGCATGCTAGAGGGGTCAACACTCAAGGCTCAAAAGGGGGATTACATGGTAGCTATACAAAGCAAATCATGGACGACCCAAATGACCAAAAACAGACCTCAAGCACATCAAAACATGCATATAAGCTTCACAAAGCTAAGCCAAAAATATGCTAGAAACAAGGCTCAAAGCACAAGGCATGTTAAGGCAATTCATGGCATTACAAGACATGTATGCAAAGAAAGCATGGTGTGTCCAAACCAAGTAAAAACAGAGGTAAAACATGGCAAAATACTACCAAATACCTACTGAAACATGGCCAACATGATCTTAAACAAGGTGCTCAAACATGAGACTTAAAATGGCAAGTTTAAAGACAACAAGGAGAGGGGATGGCCCTCTCCTTCTTAGGACCTTAAACCACCATCCTCACCACTGAAATCCCTCAAGATTTCAGTGGTGAGGAGGCCCAAACAAGTGGTCCGGAGCTCACCAAAATAGCACAAAAAAAGAGACTAAACAAGGCCTAAGAGGGGGTAAACAACCTCAAAGCTCAAAACACCCTTAAGCAACTATTTAAAGCAATGAAAAAAAAGACTTTTATTAGTTATATACAAAGTCTAAAAACAATTGCAAGATAGGTTAAAAAGCTATGCAAAAATGGGAGAAAATGGGTAAGATTGTTACCCTTGAAGACGTCCTTCAAAAATGGAAGACCAGTAGCTTCCTTAGGTCCAAACCAGTCCAAAAGCTCCAAGAACAAGCCCCTAATGCCTCAGCAACTAAGGTGTAGTGTAATGGTAGGTGTTTGTGCACAAAACTAAGACTAAACACACCTAGAACACTCAAGAGAGGGAGAGATATAGAGATAGAGTATGAACAAACCCTAACCCTAAAACTCAAAGCTCTGGAAATTTTTTGTAACCCTAATGGAGGGAGAAGAGGCTCCCTCTTATAGAGATTCACTCTTGCAAAGCTTCCAAAACAAGCTAAGCAAGAGTGAAATCCCTTCATACATGTGTATGGAGGGGGGCAAGGTGTATGCCAGCTAGCACAGCTGGCATAAAAATATCTGCAAAAGCAGATGCACAGTGGTCGGCTAGCCAAAAATGCCAAATTGACCAAAATAATGGTCGGCCGGCCAAACATTTGGCCGATGGCAACAAAACATTGGCCGGTGGCCTCAAGCCATGGCCGATGAGGTGTGGGGATGGCCAACAAGCCATTCCCTGCCCCTCAAAAGCAAAACACAAGTGTTTGGTGCAAAATCAAACACAAAACAGTCGAGTCGAGAGATCCTGAGGCAAGGCGCGTGGCCGAGACCTCCGGGAACTCGAGACGAATACAAACATGGATAACCACCGAGTGTTCAAGCGGTGACGTCCAAGTCTTGAGGACGGTCAAAAATGGGGGTGTCTACATATATCAAGTAATGGTTAGTTATGGCACATTTTGATATTAGTTATGACCTATTTTTTTTTTCTTTTTATAATTGAAGATGTGTTGCTTGATTATAATTTATGTAGTGGTCATTTTAGTTATGAATGGAAAGAAACACATAAAGGATAAACTCTACATGTCAAATGTAACTAACAATCCAATAAATTCTATATCTTCATTGAAATTAATTATGTTTGCATGTCAATAATGATAGAAATCACCATTATATTGAAATTTTTGTAGATAATAATATGACTTATTATAGCCTCTTTATTTTCAATCAAAATAACTATTATTATTCTCATAATTTTAAAAATGTCATTGACATTTCACTTTAAATAATATTTTTATAATTTTTTATTTAATACATTTTCTTTATGTTTTTTTTTTTTTTTTTTTTTAAAATTCCCAAAACTCAAGGGGGACACGTGACCCCCCTGAGCCCAACGTGGCTCCGCCCCTGAGTATACCTGATATTCCAATTGTCAAGGTCAATAGGAGAACATTCTTTTCATTGCAGTGTGAGTTTGCGTAGGGAAAATATAAGAAATTTTTATGCTATGTTTAGATTTTATATTTGAGTAGGGATTGTAGAAGAGAAAGAAAATAGAAGGGAAATGTGAAAAAAAATAATCTGTTTGGTTTGATTTTTTTTAAATTAATTTTAGATGAGTTTTTGTTTATTTTTAGTGATTTTATTATTATATTTTAATCATTTTTTTATTCTCTAGATGCAACTAATCAAGATTCATCTTGAAAGTAAAATAAATTGACTAAAATATTTTAAAATATCACTAAAAATAAATGAAAATTTGAACAAAAATGCGAGTATATATTTTTGTTCGGATTATTGTTTGTTTTTGGTGATTTTTTTTTTAATATTTTAGTTAATTTTAATTTTAATTTTTTTAATACATTTAATCTAAATGTATCTAAAAAGTTTTTAAAAAAATTAACTAAAATATGAAGCAATTCAATAAAGACCAACAAAAATCCATTTAAAAATAATTTTTTAAAATGTAATCCAAACAAAAAGTTTTTTTTTTTTTTTTCCTTTTTCTTCTCACATTGTAGTTTTTTTTTTTTTGTTCTTCTTCTTCTTCTCCTCCACAAATTCCTACTAAAAATAAAGATCCAAACACAATTTTAAGTGCAGTTAATGTTAAAACACTATGCGACTTGGAAAACAATAGGTGAAATTCAAATGGTGATACATAGCAGGCGCCATACATAACAGTTATAACACCCAAAACTAATAATAATTATAAAAAAAATAGAGTAATGCTATACTTACCATTTCTTTATACCACATTTTGTGTACCACCCTATGTGTTAATTAGCACATCATTTGACATAAATATAAGTGGTGAAACTCATTACACCAATAATGAGTTAACACATAAGGTGGTACATGAAAAGTGGTATAAAAAAATGATACGTGTAGCATTATTGAAAAAGATATTTATGATACTCGACATTTCAAAAAAAAAAATTCTCGATGGGAAATTCCTACATGGACTTTATTCCTTTATTCATGTAAAATCCAATTCTAGATTCAATAGCTGTCGTAGTGAAATCGCACGAAAAGGTGTAGCTAAAGTCTTCTTGCAAACAAGCAACTCTTGAGATACGAATAGCATTGTTGGACGAGATCTTGGCTCAGAATGCACACATGCAAATGCCAACGCAGCAGCTAGCACAATGTTCCTTACAACCGTTGGATTAGTTGGATGCGGGAGGCGTAAGTCTAAGACATCACTTAGCATTATATTTTGAGCAGACAATGATGCCAATGATGAAAGGAGTTCTCCTGGATGCTTTCCCATGATTGTTTCTAGTGCAACTACCCCAAAGCTATAAACATCAGATTTTTCAGTCACAACCATAGTGTAGGCAAGTTCTGCACAAACAAAAAGATCAATGAAAGCAACCATATTTCTATTTAAAGAAGCTAATGCAGAGTGATTATGTGAAATATTTGTCTATCATGAATAATTGAGTTTAAAAAAAATGTTAGTTACTCAAATTTAAACATTTTAAACGTTTCTTTTTTTCTTTAAAAAAAATACATATAAAGGAAAAAAATATTTTTGTTATTACCTGGGGCAATATATCCATAAGTGCCTGCAATTACGGTTTGATTCGATGAATCGGGATATAACAGCCTGGCGGTGCCAAAGTCAGATACACAAGCCTCCAATTCAGAGTTCAATAGAATGTTGTTGCTCGATATGTCTCGGTGAACTATAGGTGGGTTGCAATCATTATGCAAGTAGGATAAAGCATGTGCTATTGCTTTAATAATGTTTACCCTCTGAGTCCATCCCAATTCAACAGCTTCAACATCAATTCTCAAGGCACAAAACAAGCTTCCCCTTTCCAAATATTCATACACCAGGAACATGCATCTGTTGTGCAAACAAAACCCATAAAGCTTCACTATATTTCGATGTCGTATTTTAGTTAACATTTGCACCTCATTCTTGAAACTCTTGTCAAAATTTGGATCCTCAGCTTCAAAACGATGGAGCTTCTTCAATGCAAATACCTTGCCACTAGGCAATTGTGCTCTATAAACACTGCCATAACCACCTGTTCCTATGCAATATCTAATGTCAAAATCATTTGTTGCCACAATGATGTCTTCGTAGGCAATTTTTCCATCATAATTCCAAATCGAGCACATATCCCCATTCTTAATCACTCTTGCCACGCTTTGGTTGTTTTTAACTTTGGCCCGACAAAAGAACATAAATCCAATTAAGGCAAGAAAAATAGCAATAGGAGGAAGGGAAATGAAGATAACAAGCATGACTTCTTCCTTCTTTAGATGCGCATGTTGAGATCGATGTGGTATTTGACCCTCGAAAGCATTGTTTGACAAGTCAACAGATCCATGCCGTCCGGTCAAACCAATGGGGATTTCACCAGAGAGATTATTGTGGGAGAGATTCAAGTACTCTAATGGCAAAGATGCTAATCCAGCTGGTATTGCTCCATTCAAATAGTTGTTACTCAACCCTAGGTACCACAAATTGCTGAGTTGTTCTAGCCTGTTAGGGAGAGGCCCGGTGAACTGATTATGTGAGAGGTCTAGATACCGAGTTGCATTGGTAAGTTGGAGGTTTAGTATGTAGCCTGAAAGTTGGTTCGATGACAAATCAAGCTCACTAAGGTTGGGCAAACCCCTAAGATTAGGTGGTACCATTTCGTCCATTTGATTTGCAGACAGATTAAGAGAGCAAAGATTTGTCAATTGATCTAAAGGCCATGGAATCCGACCTGTGAGGAAGTTGTTGCTCAAGTCCAAGTAAGACAAGTGCGTCAAATCTCCTATTTCTAGAGGGATGGAACCGTTGAGTCGATTTGAAGAGAAAGAGAGATAGGTCAGATTGGTCAATTGACCAATAGATGAGGGGATTTGACCACTAAGAATGTTATCATCCATAGACATATGAACCAAGTTCTTTAGCATTCCTATTTCTTGAGAGATGGAACCGTTGAGTCGATTTGAAAAGAAAGAGAGATAGGTCAGATTGGTCAATTGACCAATAGATGAGGGGATTTGACCACTAAGAATGTTATCATCCATAGACATATGAACCAAGTTCTTTAGCATTCCTATTTCTTGAGAGATAGAACCGTTGAGTCGATTTGAAGAGAAAGAGAGATAGGTCAGATTGGTCAATTGACCAATAGATGAGGGGATTTGACCACTAAGAATGTTATCATCCATAGACATATCAACCAAGTTCTTCAGCTTTCCAATTTCTTTAGGGATGGAACCGTTGAGTCGATTTAAAGAAAGATAGAGGTGGGTCAGATTAGTCAATTGAACAATAGATGAAGGTATTGGACCTCGAAAGTTATTATCATCAATATACATATAAACCAAATTCTTTAGCATTCCTATTTCTTGAGGGATGGAAATGCTGAGTAAATTTGAATGGAGATCCAAAAACATTAGATTGGTTAATTGACCAATACCTGAAGGAATGGGACCACTGATTTGAGTACCAGATATGTAAAGTTCTACCAGTTGGGTGAGGTTTACCAAGGTTAAAGGAAGCACACCTTGAAGTAGAGAGTTGGAAGAGAGGTCTAGGGAGGTGAGCTTTGACAGAGAACCGATGCTGTCAGAGATGCTTCCAGCTAAGTAACAATCGCTCAAATTTAGATATTCGAGGTTTGGCAATGAAGTCCAATTCATGTATTCCAACCTTCTGGATAGATAACTACGAGACAAGTTAAGGTCAATGCGAGTGACACTTCTTGCCTCATTACAAGTGATGCCCTCCAACTCGCAGTGATTTGCTGAAGATATGTTTCCGCTCCACCAACCACTAATCCGTAGAGCTTTTGCTTCCATTGACAGTGAAAACGATGATGGTTTTGCAGACGCTGGCACTGTAATAATTATAGTTGCCATGTATACAGATACAGCCACGAGTACAACATAATAAACAAAGAATGTCATATTATTTTCACTCATAATTGAGGTATGTATGGATTTTGTAGCTCTAAAACAATGAGAGCATGTATGCAGTGTAATCCTCAGATCAGAAGCTCATGAGGCTTTTTAAAATTATTTTTGCTGATGACATCTTGACCAAAAGGCATAGGGAGTCAAGCTACCAGAGTTATTGGACGACAAATATATATGTATGAACCTTCGTTCTACCTTCGTGAATGATGAAATCACGACTTGAGCCATTGAATCAATTAGTCAGATCCAACGGTCCAGATTCATCGATCTTTGGACTCAGCTTTTGATTTATCAACAAATCAAAAACAAAAATAAAATAAAAAACAAAAAAAAAGACAGAATTTGTGCATAACGTGTTATTGACGATTCTCTCAAGCAAGCAGTCTGCTTATGCAAGGTAGGAAGTGGAATATTACCTCCAATCAGTGTTGTTTGGATTTGTTGGATCCATTACGAGTCTTGTTTTAAGGATTCGAATCGTTTATTTTGTCGAATACTTTATATACATCTTTTATATAAAAAAAAAATAGTTTGATCTAATAATCGTAATATATTCAATTTATCATTTTTGTCAAAAAAAAAAAATTTAAAACTTAACTATATATATATGTAACAATGTAGCTATTATTTTTCATGTCATTTGAATTTTCATAGTAAGGATGATCTTTTGTTTTTTTTTGAACTTTTTATTTAAGATTTAACGTGACACAATTACAATCGTACTATGTAATGAATCCAACATTGCTAAAATGAAATGGGTCCATGTTATCAAAATCAATGCTTGGATTTGAGATTTGAATTTAATATATATCACCTTTTGAAGTTTGAGAAATTATACTAACTCCTCTATCATTGTAATTATTTAGACGGAATAAAAATATTGAACTCATGCACTTTTTCTTTTCTTACTTTGCTTTATTTCTTTTTTTTTTCTTTTTCCTTTCATTTGCTTTACTTTCTTTTTTTTTTTTTTGCAATATAGTTTCCTCTGTTTTTCTATTAGGAGTTGTTGCTTTTTATATAAGTAGAGAGATTTGTGAAATGAGACTATTAATTACCACAAGGGTAATTTAAGCAAACCTTAAGGGATGTCAGTGTAATTTACCCAATTAAGAAATAGTGCATACACACAAAAAACAAAAACATCTATATTATAACCAACTATTTAATATGAATAATTGTCTTCTCATTATTACCTATACTATCTCATTGCAAAATGTTTCACATACTACTTCTGTGATATCTTATATATGTCAGTGTCTACATATATATAAATATATGACAAAACATATAAATGTGAATTTATATATGTTGTTGTATTCATACATTGCCAATCCGTAATACTATATTATCATCGAATATTTTAATTTTCTAACATGTATCGCTGTGGTAATATAGTTATGTTTGTTAGAAAAAAGCTGTAGACTTGTATATTATTCTCATATCAACTTATGTTTAATACATATATATATATATATATATATATATGTGTGTGTGTGTGTCATACAAACAAGTGTCCACAACAAACACTTTCAATAACAAATTAAGATTTTGCAAAACACCTCCATCACGAAAATAATTGTACCTTTTTTTTTTTTTCTTTCACAGAAAAAATCACATTATTGAGGGTAAACGTATTTTGAAATTCATAACAATATGATATTACCTTAAAATCTTACTCATCCAAACATTTGTTTATTACAATGAGTTTTAATGGTGAGTAAGAAGAAAATCAAGATGGTTAAATAAAAATTACAAAAGATATATTACAACATGCTCTCAAAGCAAAGTTAGACGAGCTGAAGTAGTAATTGTCTTATCTGTTGTGAAGTTCAAGAAAAATAATGTACCTCATATACACATTTTAATCAAATTACAAGAATGAAAACAAAAAAACCAAATGATACCCAAATTGTAACAACCCCAACCTGTGATTAACAGTTAAACCATGATTAAGAATGCTTAATAAGTAATTAAGATAAACTTTGAATTAATTGCATGTGTGTTACATTATTTGTGTTTCTATGTATCTATCGTAGAAAGATCTGTTCGTATTTCTGTTTTGTTCTACGAATTGAAGGCCTTATCGACATCCGAACATGAAATTGACTTGGGTTATGTGATATTTGGACTTTTTAAAATTTTATGGTGGATTTAATTGAAATTCGATTCGAAACGAAATAATTAGAATAATTAAGTATAAATTGCTTAGGCTAAGCTAGACTCAGTAGTGAGACTATATAAGGCCACTCCCAACACCTTTTATACACTTTACACTCTTAACCCCTCATCTTTGAAGACTACACGAGAGAGAGAGAGAGAGAGAGAGAGAGAGAGAGAGAGAGAGAGACTTGAGTTCAACCATAGAGACTTGCTAGAGAATTAAAGGGAACTGAGAAGAATTATCTTGATCACTCAAGAATTGGACCACTTGAAGGTCAATTGGAAAGTTTAGGTGAGAATTCAAGCTTTTGATGATGTATTTAAGTTAGCCAACTCATGAGTTCAAAAGAAATTCTATATTAAGACAAGAATTGAGCTTGGATAAATGACTTTGGGAGTGTATCATGCATGCATGCATAATTCTCATAAATTTGTAAGTTGATTCCCAAGAAATTCCATATGCATGTCTATATCTTGGTTTTGTTCAAGGAATTCAACATGTTTTTCACCTAAAAATCTCATTTGCTCATGATTTGGAAACTTGGAGCTCAAATCATTTCATGTGTGTCATATTCATGATATGTTTTCATATTTCAAGCTTGAGTTTGTACAATTGACATGCTTATGGGTCTTAATTTCATGAAATGATCTTTAATTCTCCATGTTTTACAAGTTTAGACATGTTTTCTCAAGTTTTGGGGTCCAAATGTTGCATTTTAAAGCTTTGAATTCGGGTTTTGAGCTTGGGAGTGGAATATGGAAATTCCAGAATTCTGCTCTCCGCTCGATCGACAAAACCTGTGCTTGAGCGAAAACTCTGTATTTTGCACTCTCGCTCAAGCGACAAAAAGTTGGCTCGAGTGTAAATTGCATGCTCCCAGAAGTTTACACATTTTGCAGCCCGCTCGAGCGACAAGAGTTGAGCTCGAGCGAAGACCTTAGTCTCACGCTCGAGCGAGCGTCGAGCGAAAAAATCAAGCAACCAGTACTTTTGCAAAGTTTACAAACCACTTGAGTGAAGTAAGTTGCGCTCGAGCGACCACTCACATTTTTGAACGTCCGCTCGAGTGAAGAAAGTTACGCTCGAGCGAGACCCCTATTTTAAGAAAGTTTTGTTAAGTGTTTTCAAGTGCATTGTAGCATCCTCATTGTATCCTAGGCATTTTTAAGCCAAAATTAAGACATAATAATGAGGATAAGACTTAAAAACACACTAAGACCAAATCGTAATGAGTTAAGTATATTCCGAGTGTGTGTTTCAATCTATGTATCTATTATGTTTGTGTACATTATGCGCCGTAAACTATCTGATTTGTCTGCTCTGTCTGTCTGCTTTTGGAGTCATCTGTGAGTAATAACTCTGTAAAGTTATATTTGATTATAAGTTTTTTCTGACTGAAATGATATGATCTATTTTCTAAAATGTTATTTTGTGAATCATTAATGAATGTCCATTTTTCTGAAATATATTTGTGGCATCCTTAGTTCACATGGCCTCGCCCGAGGGTAATAATATCGTGGCCAATATGCACGTAGACCTCGCCTAGGGGTAACAATACTGTGGCTTATACTCATGTGGCCCTTGCCCCTGGGTAACAATACCGAGGTTTATGTTCACATGGCCCTCGCCTGGGGGTAACAATACCATGGCTACTTGTGCACAAAGATGTGGACTTACGTGGTCGTCAGTACCGACTATACCGACTATGTAAGAATTGATATAATATGGTAGCTAAATGGATGTACCACATATAATTGCTATGATTTATGGTTAAGTATGCGAATCTAAACTTGTATCCGATATGAAATCTATTATGGGACATCATTCATTAATTCTTTACTCCGTTATTATTCACTGGACTTCTGCTCACTATTTATATTTATGTATGTAGGTGAGCAGGGGCGTGACCAGGCCTAAACTGTTGCCTGGAGGGTTTGGATCAGCCAGCCATTGTGCCTCCTAAAGAAATTCCCTTTTGTGATCCAATCAAGTTTATGAAAAACAAGTCTTTGGAACTTTTGTACCTTCTTATGTTTTGTCCGAACATGTTTTGTAAGTTTTGTATATGTAATTTTGGTGACGTGTGACTACTATATATATGATGTCATTCTTATGTATCTAAGTTTTAAATTTATGTCCCATATATGTTTACACAGCTTAATAGACTATGTATATTTTTTATATTTGCTTTTGCAACCCCTTACTATGTCATGATCTGTTCAGAGACTTTTGGTAATTCAAGGATTACTGGCCGGTTACGACACTAAACCTATAGAGGCGGGTTTAGGTCGTGACACAAATACTATCGCAACAACTCAATAATGCAGAAAGTAAGTACATCAAATAAAAAGTTTCGATCAATTTTTATTATATGTTGATTACTAACAGATGACATAATAAATTATGTAACTTGATAATTTCATAAAAGTGACCATACAAACACTTATAAGTATAGATTTATAAATATCGTGAAAACAATTATGAATTTCCTATATCGATTGAAATATTAAGGTGCAATATCATTCTATTTTTTTTAAAAAAAAATTATTCTATATTTCCTACATAAATGAAAATATATTAATGACTAATATCATATTTTTCATCATGGAAGATATTCGTGGCAAATGAAACGAGACTCAATAACTCTTGATGTATAAAAATATATTACATATTCTTACACCAATAATATACAAATAATATGCAATAGTGAGTTTAATGAATTTGTATTATAAGATGAACTATTAAACAAAATTGTGTAATTAATTTTATACCTTCAATTGTATTATAGATACAAAGTATGAAAAATTAAAGTGAAAAATTGAAAGAAAAAAATTTGTGTAACATTATATGACTATAAAAAAATTAAAGTTTTAGAGACCAAAATTTAGGGACAAAATTATTTTTTAGGGACTAAATATTTTTGTTGCGAAAAGTAATGTTATTATATTTTTAGCAACATAAATTAGACCTTAGGAATGAATTATTATCTTTTTGAGACCAAATTATTTTATCTCTAAAAGCCTATATATTAGTGACATTTTCAAAATTTTGTTGCTAAAAATCTTGTTTTGGACTTTTTGGGACGACATGTTAACGACTATTCTCATGACAATAGAAATTGGTCCCTAAATATCGTTTACAACAAAATTTTTACCTTTAGAGGCCAAAACATTTAGTCTCTAAAACTCTTATTTGTTGTAGTATATTGTTTATTGTTTAAGATAAAATTATGATTTCAACAATCTAGTTATAAATTAATATTTTTATTTATAAAATTTCTTATTTTTTATTTAAATTCTTCAACTGAGTATATATTCATTACTTTAGTTATATTTTAAATACAAATCAATTTATTTATACAAATCTCTATACTTTATATACATAACTTATATTAATTTAAGAGACCAGATGTCCGTCCAAACGTCCGGCCAGTCAACGATAATTTTTTTTTTTTTTAAGAATTGTTTAGCTGACAGCTCATCAATTTAATAAAAAAAATAACAAATATAATAAGAAAATAATATTTTAATATAATTGAATTAAAATAGAGAGTTTGATGCAATAGATATTAAAAAAGTGACTAATTAAAATAATAAAATAATTTTTTAAGTTCTAATTTAATTAAAAATTTAAAAAGACTAATGTGAATGTTCTAAGTCAATCATCGAAAAGTCAGTCCGTGGTATATACGTTCACCTGCTAGACTTATGAATAGATAGATAGACCCAGAGGAGACCCTGATAATAATTGAAGTGCACCAGAGATTACAAATTTACAGCGTGAACCTTCCTTGGGCATACATCATGAAAGAAAGTGGACTCGCTTTTCTCTTGTTCACTTTCTCTCCAGCGTAAATTATATTGGCATCTCTGAAGATTTGATTCAATTATATCTCATTTTTTGATATTTTAAAAATTATATTTTTATTTTTATAATTAATAGTCTCATTTCACAAATTTCACTACCTATATAAAAGGTAATAACTCTTAATTAAAAAAATCAAAAAAATTACACTGAAAAAAAAAATAAAGCAAAGGAAAGGGAAAAAAAAAAAAAAAAAGTAAAGCAAAGTAAGAAAAGAAAAAGTGCGTGAGTTTAATATCTTCATTTCGTCTAAATAATAACAATGACAAGGAAATTAGTGTAATTTCTCAAACGTCAAGAGATGATATGTATTAAACCCAAATATCAGGAGATGTAAGTGTAATATACCCTTTTTAATTAGATTATTAAATTCACATAAAGATTAAAAGGAATTTGTGAATAAGTTGTGTAAAATTAGATATTAGTGAAGAAAGATTTTAAAAAAGAGAAGTTTGCAGTATTTGATTTGATTTGTTTTTCAAATTTTTGTTTTGAATTTTTTGATTTTAATTTTTTTTTAAATCTTTGACACTGTGTTTTTTTAATAACCCTTTTATTTTTTTTAGATTCACTTAATTTAATAATAATTTTTTATTTTTTAATTTTACTTTTAGATGTAGATTCACTTAATCTAAATATGTTAGAAAATAATTTGTTGTATATTCTTTTTTTTTTAAAAATATTGATATTAAATAATAATAATAATAATAATAAATCAGTACATGTTCGGATTTATAAATATTTTTATCAATATTTTACTTTTTTATTCTATTTGGACTATTAGATATTAGATATTCATGTAAAAATATAATTTAAATATAAAATATGAAGAAATTTCAGTATCTTTAATCACTAAAACTGAGAAAATATGAAAAATAAACAACAAAAATATGAAAAATCAAAAACTAAAAAACAGATTTAAAAAATGAAACTAACGAAAGTAGTTCTTATTTAAAATTTTGACATCATACTTTGGTTATTAAATTATCATGTAAAATATTACAGTTCATAAATCTAATCTAAACAAAAAGAATGAGTATAAAGATAACCTGTAAATTTTTTAGATACAGCACAAATCTCTGTTTTAAAAACGTTTGTGTTTTCCTCTGTCTAACTTGAATAGATGCATACAACTTTAAGATTCAATCAAAATTATTCACACTGATTTGATTTATGATAGACAATTGAAATTATTACGTATATCAGTATCGAAGCAGACACAGAAAATAAGAAAAAGTAACTATTTTTTGTTCTTCAATCATCGTCAATGTAAAAAATAAGGGGGACTTACATGTAGGTCCTAATAAGTAGACTTATTGTCTAATAAGCCCTGTGAGAATTAATGGCATTTTTCATCAAACACTATTTAAAAAGTCAATGTTATTTTTCAAGAACAATTTGAAAATTTTGTTACAAAAAATGTCACTGATTATAAGTTTTAGCAACAGTTTTAAAAAATCCTCACAAAAAAAAGTCATTAATTTTTAACTTTCAGCAATAGTTTAAAAAATTCGTCACAGAAAAATGTCACTAATTATAAGTTTTAGTGACAACTTATAAAATTCATGATAAAAAAAAAAAATCACTAATTGTCAATTTTTAGCAAATATATCCAAAAAATCGTCACAAAAAATTATTTTTAACGATGATTTTGTTAGGATTTATTTTCTATAAGACTTGATATGAATTAAGTTCAACTATTATGACCTATTGATAGTTTAGACGGATTTTTATTTTATTTTTATTTTTTTATAAGAAGGGAGATGGTTTGTTTATGTGTGTGTGTGTATATATATATAGGACTCTTTGAAGTATATATATCATTTTTTAGTGTTCAACTCCAAAAATAAAGAGATAGTTGATTTATCTAAAACTCTTTATGACCTTTAGAAAACATAGTAGATTTGAGAGGGTAAATTAAAATCTAAAAAAAAAAAGTAGAAAACATAATAGGCTCTTCACACTTTTAAAATAAATATAGTAGATTTACATACGAATAAAAAAAATATGAATTTAATTATTAATATTTATAATATTTATCATTGATTTGTTTGTTTTTTTTTTAAATGCGCTGACTTGTAATTCTGTCTAAATTATTTTGTTTTTGACAACACATCACCATGTGTTTGTGATGGGTCAGAATTAATCTAAATGGTATGAAAATATAAAAATAAATAATATAATATATAAATTTTAGTGTAATGAAAATCACAATATTATTTTATTATTTATATAATTAATGAATTATAAAACTTTAAAACAACTGAATTTATAAAGTTTACAAAAAAAAATAAAAAAATAAAAAAAATAAATAAATAAAGTCATACAAAATTCTACTCCAACCCCAAAGACGGGCACACATAACCATCACATTAATTTGGACATGTTGCATTCCATTTTATTAAAGTACGCTCATCCATCCACATCTTCGAAATTTTCATGCCTCACTCTCTGTTGATCTTTTCTTTCTTCATTCTCATTTCTCGTATTTATATTTTTTAATAAGGTAACTTATTCTCGTGGTTAGTATGCGTATAAAGGCTTAAAATAAACAATTTCTAAATTGTTAAAAAAAGAACCTAACTGGTTATTAGAAGATCCCAACCTTCCTGGCAATGGAAGTGGAACAGGCAGACAAGACTGAAATTCTAAAATAATTATCACTCCTAAATTCACACATAATGGCGTGATAGGAGTTGTAGCGTAGGTGTTTGATTTATATATTAATCAACAACCGATATATAGCGATTTATATCGTTGAAGATAAATTTAGGAGTGAGATTTTAAATTTCAGAAGTTTTTTCCACCGAAGAATGGGCAACCAACCATCCAGAGCACCAAACGACCCATATGCCCCTCCATATCACCAGAATTATTCTCACCGCTCACCAAAACCAATTATCAGACAACCAGAACATTTGAGTTCATGTGCATCATTTTTTGAGTTCATGTGATCTTGAGGGGAACATTCTTATTCATTGTGGCACAGGTTTGCTGCAAGGAAAATATAAGAAACTTTTTAGCAGTTGAGGCTTCAACACCATACGTTTGCAACTTGAAAAAAAAAGAATGCGAAATTTATTTGATGATATATTTAATCCTTGTGCTGTCATTGAAAACCACATCTTTTTCACTCTTCTATGCAAAAATGACTTGAAAACAAGTAAAACTCTCACTTAAAACCCACACAAATTGACCGAGTAATCAACCCGTGAATACTTGCAAGTTGATCTTTGTTAAAAAAAAAAAAAAAAATCACGGTTCATAATATTATTTATTTTGTCAGAGGTTTTTTTTTAAGTTTAAATTATGTTATTTTTTGTGAGATTTGAAGAAAATACAATAATTTTTATAGTTTTTTTTTTTATGATTACACTTATCATCTTTCTAATAAAATTTACAAACCAAAATTAATATAAAATAGTATAAAAATAAAAGATACACAAGATAAAATATACATTTTAATATAAATAAATGATAATATTATTTTTTTTATACTACTAACGGATTTATGATAAAAAAAAAATTAATAAATGTTATATGAATCCAAATTTTAAAGAAATTCAATGTCAAATTTGTAAAATTTATGATATTTTTTTTCAAATTTTAAGAAAAGTGTAATTTACCCTTTTTTTTATTTATAATTATTTGTAATCTTCTACCCTTTTTTAACCCGGATCCATGACTAGTTGCGTAGCTTAAGGTCAAAACTCATCAGTTCTCATAGTCATATCAAAGTCATACATCACAACGGTTCATATTAAAGTGCTTCGGGTCATGTACAATATGACATTGTCCACATAAGTTCATATGTAGGTGTACAGGCATGCAGTTGTTCATATCAGGAGGAATGTATCATAGTCAATATAGCAGTTCCCAAATAAGTCTTACATGTAAGTATATGGTACACAGTAACGCATCAAACAAATTTTCTCAGTTGCACATAATATAGGATTCGTCATGCAGAAGTTCGAAATCAGCTATACAGTCTCAAAAGCATAGGTTTACGAGTCTAGTCTAATCACATAGACCAGTCAATTTTTACCAATCAAAGTACACGGTCTCACAAATTATAAAGTTCATTATTTAGGGTGCCCAACTTAGTCACACAATCACAGAGTCATAGTCCCGGTGGTTTAGTCAATAAAGACAGTGATATAACAAATCATCATGAGCATAGGTTTAGATATATATATATATATATATATATGCATGTACAAAGTCAATCAATATCCCCAATACGTATTTCACAAATTCCCAAATGGAGCAGATGCATACAATAAATAAGGTATTGATCCTGTGGATCTAACCAATCTAGATACACATGTAGCAGATATGAAAGAATACGCCAAACCGAATCAAATAATATTCCAAGCAAAGATGTACACATGCACTAGTTTAGAATCAATCAATACATAGACATTTGTTTATAAACAAAATAGATAAATGGGATAACGGTCTCAATATTCTGAGTGTTTTCTGGGACGAGTGCATTTACTCTATCCTGATCAGCAATTCCTGCCATTGGTACGAATCCAGCAGAGACAGCGGGTCTATTCACATTTTGTTCAGTTCAGGGACAGTTCCTTACCGTATGGTCTATTTCACCACATCTATAACAAGCCCCGGAAATTCGATAACAAACTCCTCGGTGTTTCTTACCACATTTATTACATGTTGGTGTTGTATTCATTGTAAAGTTTGAAGTGCGCGATGATCCCGTATTTTGTTTAAATGATATTTTCTTTGAGAAAAAGCCTTGCCTCTTGCTTCTTCATTCAGAAGATCGTTTCATGTTAGCATCGATCATCAGTGTTCGGTCTAGCACCTCAACATATTTTGTGACTTCCAACACATTCACTTGGTGCTCTTACACTGGTGGTGGCAAAGGTTCTTGTCGTAGCGGTAACTGATGTTGTTGTCTTAAGATCTCTACCATTTCTTGTACTATTCTTTCCAATCTATCAAGTCGGGCTATGGAAGAGTCTGCAACTCATATGCCCTTGTTTTCTCCATGATCTACATAACTCGTATTAAGCCATGCCAAGTACAGAAATGCCCAGTATAGAAATAAACACAGATACACATAGGCATATTGTTTCATATTCACATTTTACGTATCGTCAAGCCACAAATAATCACCTATATTCATACTTATCAGATATCGCGTGCTGAACACTTACTAGATAATTGCACACTTAACTATATTCATATTCCACATATACACCCATTTGCAGAATCGAATGCACATAAGCAACAATTCATGATTTACATGTGTAACAACCCAGATTTCTAATTATTCTGTAGAATTTATACTAATATTATTTAATCTCAGTACAGAAAATATATAATTTATTATATATTATTATGTGTAATTTTGTAAAATAATATAATTATTAAAAGTTTAGGGGTCAAAATATAAATAATAATGACATAGATAATATAAATAATAATAATAATGGGTGTGGTACTAAAATAAATAATTAATTTTATATTGATATACGATAGAGTGTAATTTAATTAGGAATTAAATTATTTATATAATTATATTAAAAAGTTGGGTCAAAAGGTAATTATCTTAAATATCTATTAAGGATAAGAATGAATTTATATAATTATGAATTAAATTTGAAGGAAAGGGACGCGTAAGCCACGCGTTGGCTAATGAATGGCCTCACCTCCCTATAAATAGGGAGTAGGCGTTTCACCTGGATAAAGAGAAAAGGAAGAAGAAAGAAGAAAGAAGAAAGAAGAAAGAAAGAGAAGAAGAAAGAAAAAAATGGTGGAAGTTAAAAGGGTCTGTGATAGTGGAAAGAAAGAGTAAGATATTGAAGTTAAGGTGAGCTATACCTTGAGTCACCAAAATGTATTTTACATATGTTTTGACTTACCAAAATCTGTTTTACACAAGTTATGTTTTATTAGTATATTAATAAAAGTTACGTTTTATAAAGGTTTCAGTTACGTGGTTTTAATTCTGAACTCTATTTGCTTAAAAGAAAACCCATGGATATGTTTGTTTATATTTTAAAGAATATTTGACTATGACCTTATAAACAATTATGTTTTGTAAGTACCACCACAGGAGTCCCACGCCTTGGAGAACTTAAATAACCATTGGCCTCTGTTTGGTTACTTTGTGGCCCTCTGATCCATTGACCTCTGTTATGTGCGGACCAAAGTGCTGTGCGGAGCTAAGTGCTACACTATTGTGGGAGCCACCTCTAGAATCCGTACGAGCCACCTCTTGAATCCATACCTCTGTTCTGTGCGGACCAAAGTGCTGTGCGGAGCTAAGTGCTACACTATTGTGGGAGCCACCTCTAGAATCCGTATGAGCCACCTCTTGAATCCGTACCTCTGTTCTGACTGTCACTCCTGTGACCTCTGTTCTGTTCTGTTCTGTACCGTGGTTATGGTCATTTACTTACATAATTTCTGTATTTCAGTTCTGCTAGCTAAATGAGCGGCTTCTGCCACTTAAATGATTTGTTTATCAATGATTTATTTACTGAGTTATGTAAATGTTTTGGTCTAACTAACTATCCATAGTTATTTCGTGTCCCTTATACTCTTGGTATAATATTTCTCACTCTGCCATGTGTTTATAGTTGTTTACCAATTTTCAAGAAACAATGCAATTCAGAAATAGCTTTTGGGAAAGTCTTAGACGCGGGGCTGCAGAATAGACACACACAGCACTTTTATGATATTTTTTATATGTAAATATCGGCCTTTTGGGTCAGTAAATTTTGTAATAAAAATAGAAGCTCCAATGATTATTTTGGTACCCTTATTTAAATATTACTTCCGCTTGCGTTTATTGACCTGTTTTAGAATTGGCCGGAGGTAACCTTAGTTACTGGCCATCACGATGCTTAACCCTTGGGTACGGGGAGCGGGTCGTGACAACATGTTCATATACTTGCATTATAACAAAACAAAACTAGCTTGTATGCATTAACATAACAATTCATATCTCATGTAACCAGATGTTCTCAATGCATACAAGTATGTACTTATCAAATGGATGCACCTTAAGTCTTTTCTAGACACCTTATGACTCATTTGGACAAGTGCGTGAGTTATTAACTTATGCTCTGATACCACTTTATCATGACCTGAACCTGCCCCTATAGGTTAGGATCATAACCGGCCAGTAATCATGAGATTACCTACGGCCTTAGACAGAAATCAATTAAAAATTAATAATATGGGGCCAGATGCGAAAACAGAACAATAAATTTTGCCCAATGAGCTGTGCATATATGGCAAAATAAAAACTTTCCACTTATATAATAACTCACACCCAACAGAACATAAAAGATTATACATATCCAGGACCATTCAGAAACTGGCAAACTAAGAACCAAGGTTTATATACAGGCCTAGTCTTACATGACCGTCAAAAGTAAGCAAAAGAATATCAAATAAAAGCCTCGTGCGTGTCACGACCCAACCCCAAGGGCTTAAGATTAGAATCTCAACTTACTAACTTATTCTAATTGTAGCAAATTAAACTGCGCAAGCGAAGGCAAACGGAAATAAAATAATTAAACAGAAAGTTACTTCATTCTACTAAAAAAAAAAGTACATCCATAGGCTTTTATTATTTTATTATGCAGCGACCGGCCATCAGAAAAAACGACAGGAAGAAAAGAAAAGAAAAACAAATTAACGGATCCGCATCAATTTCTTGCACAGATTCCACTACACGAGGTTATGAGTCTTCCTTACATCTCATCACCTGAAAAGGTAACAGCTATAAGCACACAGCAGAGTGAGAAATATTATGCCAAGAGTATAGAGAATACAAAATAACCAAGGATAGTTAGTTAAGTCAAAACATTTACATAACTTAATTTGGTAAATAAATCATTTAAGTGGTAGAAATTGAAATACAAAAATTATATAAATAAATAACCATAACCACGGTACAGAACAAAGGTCACAGAAGTGACAATCAGAACAGAGGTCAATGGATCCATGACAAACAGAAGACCACAAAGTGGCCAAACAGAGGCCAATCGTTATTTAAGTCCCCCAAGATGTGGGACTCTCGTGATGGTACTTACAAAACATAAAAACAAAACATAATTGTTTATAAGGTCATAATCAAATATATACAAACATATCCATGGGTTTTATTTTAAACAAATAGAGTTCAGAAAATAACCCACGTAATTGAAATATTAATATAATTTATAAAACATAACTTGTATAAAATAAATTATGGTAAGTCAAAACATACGTAAAATATATTATGGTGATTCAATGTATAATATAATTCACCTTAATATTGACCCTTAGTCTTACTTTCCACTACCACAACCTTCTCCAGTATCTTGCGTGCCTCTCCTTCTTTTTTTCCTTTTCTTTCCACAGATCTTGATCAACTCCTCCCTATTTATAGGGAGGTAAAAGCACCATGAGACCAACACGTGGCACAGCTCAAATCCTTCCCTAGATTTGATCATAAATCACCATGGATTTATACTTATCTTAATGAATATTGATGATAATTACACTTTGGCCTAGTTCTCTAACATAACTATATAAACAAATTAATTCCTAATTAAATTACACTTTATCGCATACCAATAGAAAATTTATTATTTATTTTACTCTTACTTTTACATTTATTTATTTACTATATTTAACTCTAATTTGGCCCAACTAGTATTATAATTCCATATTTGTGTTTTTTTTTTTCCCAAATAATAATCCTAATTAATCTCATATTTGATAACCCAATGCCAAATTAGATTTTTTTTATTATTATTATTTATTTAATAATATATTATCACATACCACCATAATTATGTTTATATATATATATATATATATGTGTGTGTGTGTGTGTGTGTGTGTGTGGTATTTAATTAAACAATTAGGGTGTCACAGTGCATGAGGCAACCTTGGCTAACTCCAAAATCTCTAGAATCTTTCACAATCTCACTAAGGCTGGGGCTAGACATCCCACTGCTCACCTACATACGTATTAAATACGGAGTGAGCTAATGCCCAGTGAATAATACCAGAGTAAAGAAGTTAATGAATGAGATTCGTACATAAATAAATCATACTTATAATTTAAACATTTGAACTACTATCCTCATTCATATCAGATTTATAGATCATAACAAAGCAAAACGACCTAGGGTCCAATACAACATATCCATATACAAAACGACCTCAGGTCCAACTCACATACAAAACGACCTCAGGTCCAACTCATGTACAAAACGACCTTGGGTCCATCTATACAAAACGACCTTGGGTCCAATACTCATTCATAGAACGACCTCAAGTCTAATGGATCCATATACAAATGACCACCGGTCCTTCATATCATAATACCAAACGACCTTGGGTCCAACATTCTAATATTCATAACTATGCACATAGTCACATTCATGATCATGATCACATCCGTATTCATATTCAAAATGACCTTTGGTCCAATCGATTCCTTATTCAAAACGACATTTGGTCCATTTAACAATCATACAAAACAACCTTCGGTCCAATTCATATATAAGATAACCTTTAGTCTCTTGTTAAATATTCCAAACGACCTTAAGCCCAATCTGTATCCGTGTCAAATATACCAAATGGCCTTGGGCCCATTGTGTGTTCATACAAAATGACCTTTGGTCCAATCTTATAATTTCATGCTTATCAATTACGTTTCAAGTCTTTTACGAATCAGATAGGTAGAATACTCATTCATAATACAAATTCATGAGTTCAAAAACTTACCACATAGGTAGCATTTAGAAAAGAACATACATGAAAATATATTTGCTAAGATATTACTCACAATGTTCGGAGTGTTGATTGGTCCTCGTGGATGCTCCCGCACAATTCATAAACATACACAAATCGGATCACAATACTATTTAATCCGCTCATTGTTTAATTCTCTTAGGCTCCTTTCTAATCCTTTAATTCATTTAGAATGCACAATGTATGCCTAAGAGGGTTCAAATCATGAACTTGCGTGGCTTATCCACAACTTTAGATAATACTTAGAAATTCTTTCAAAAACATGGATTACAAGGTTCATGCTCCAAGGATGAAACTCAACGTTCAGACCAAATGAATCTTTTCTCTCTTTCCTAATCATTTACTTATGTTGTTTCTTAGCTTATTGGTCCTTAATAAGTCATAATTCATGCTTAAGAATGCCCGAAAAGAGATGGAAGCGAAGATATGTACTTAAAACATCTTTTGAAAACATGCTGAAAATAAGCTGTTAGCTAGAGCCAGCTGAAAGCAAAAACTGAGCTCGCTTGCGCCACCACTTCTTCGCTCGAGCCAGATTTTGCAGAGTTCAAAATACTGGGAGCTCGTAATGTTGGCTTAAGCCACCACTTGGTCGCTTGAGCCAGTTGTGAATTTTCTGGGTTTCAAAATAGAAAATCTGAGTTCCAAAAATAAATTTTAACATGTAAAAGCTTGCATAGTCATTTCAAACTCATGAAAACACTTTGATAATCATAAAAACATTTTAGAAACTCAAATACATGATCATCCATAAATCATTTGCTCAAAGCCTCATGAATTCATCAAAATTGAACTCAAATCTTCATGCATGTGAGGATAAATTTCAAAACTCTTTTCATGACTTTCCAAACATAAAATTAAGCTTCCAAGACTTATGAAACAATGTTGCATGTGCAATATAACTTCCAATTTCATCATGAATCATAGAATTCAAGCCCAAAATGATAAAATTCTACATATTCATCTTCTAAATTCAACATAGATGACAAGGATCATGCTCAAGAGTATGAAACTCTTCTAATTCATGAATTCATGTATTTCAAACCTTCAAGACTTAGAAAACATGAATGCGTGTAAGTGACAACTCCCAATTCAACACGATCATCAAAGTTCATGCTCAAAACTTGAAGAATCAAAGCAAATGCTCAAAACATGAATTCATGTATATACAATTTCATCTCAATTCCTACAATCTTTGTTCAACCCACACATTTAATCTCATTATCTTCTTAAATCCACAACTTGACTCCCAAATTGACGTTTAAACTCTTACCTACTATATTCAATGAGGCTAGGTTTAGCAATTTCTTGAGCCTAGCTTCCAAATTCCTCAATCCTCCAAGCCAATTCCTCAAGATTGAGCTTCTCTCTCTCTAAGATGAAGATTTCTCTCTCTATATAGCTTAATCTCAGCAAAATAGTGAAGATGAGCTCAAAATTATGAGGTTAGGCACTAACTCAACATATATATAGTGGGTGATTAGCTTAAGCTACTTAAGCATAATTAAGACTAATCAACCTTACTTAATTTAATTCAATTTAATCTAATTAATTTAATCTGAATCAATTTTAATTAAATTTCACCATAGGCTCTAAAAATTACGCTGAGCACAATAAATTAATCAATTTTGGTTACAGCCCTCAATTTCGGACTATAGCAGAAATTGTAACAGATATGTCTACAATCAATAGATAGGCATTCAAAAATCACATAAAACACATAATTAACATCAAATTTCATATCAAGCACATTAACACTTATATAATTAATGAGTTAACAGTATAATACGGAACGAGGTTGTCACATAAAGTATGTAAACAAAAACTTTGAAAAAAAAAAAGAAAAAGAAAAAAGAAACATTATTTAACATTTTCTTAAAATGTTGCACACAAATAAATATTACCTGAATAGAATTACTACCCATGACGAAACGAGGTTGAGATTGACCTTGGGAAGTATAAACAGTAGCACTAGACTACATTGCAAGGCAGACCAATTAAAGATAAGAAAAATTAAAAGTATTCAGCTAGTTCATAATTTCATACAATTAGTGAGAGGACTTAATGAAAGGAGTTCATAAAACTAACCATGGAAAGACTACATTACTATTAAATATTACCTGAATAGAATTATTACTCATGCCGAAAGGAGGCTGAGATTGACATTGAGGAGTATAAACAACAGCACCCTACATACAACGAAAAACCATAATGAAAGTGTAATAACCCCGACCCGTGATTAACGTTAAATCATGATTAAGTATGCCTAATAGTGATTTAGAAGAAATCCGGAATTTAATTTGCATATGTATTGCATCATTTTTGTGTTTTTATCTGTCCAGTGTTAAATTATCTGTTTGCGTTTTATGTTTCAAATTGAGAATTGAAGGCCTTATTGGCGGCCGAACCAGAAATTGATTAATGTTTTATGATCGTCGGAATTTATATGATTTTATGGTATGTTTAATTGAAATGTGTTTGGGTCTGATTAAATTAGATCAAATGAGCTAAAATTACATAGTTGGTCTTAATTACAATTTTGCCAAGATAGTGGACCACTTTGTCAAAACATGTTGAAGCCTCAGCACACCCTATTCAAACACATTTCCTCAGCTCATTTTTGTTGTCCTAACCGACTAGAGAGAGAGGAATAGGAGAAATCTTGTGGTCTTCAAAGAATTGCTTGGAATTTAGGAGGATTGTACGAGTCTTGCATATTTGAACTTGTACATCTTGCATTCAAGGCTTAAGGTAAGGGAATTCATCTTTTTAGTTATGAATTTAAGTCACTTCATCCTTGGTTCATGATAGATTGGTGACTAGAGCTAGAAATTGGTTTATAATGTTGATTTGGGTACGATTCATGCATACATGTTCATAACATAGCATTTGGAAGTGTTTTCATGAGAATTCTTTGCATGCAAGGCCATATTCAGGTTATAGTCCATGAGTTCATCATGAATTGGAGTTTAATCTTGATTTTGAACATGTTTTAGAGCATTGGATTTCAGATAAACACTTGCATGTTTCACACACATCATGTTCTTTTAAAGTATTGTTGAAATTGTATTTAATTGAACTACCTTTGGGCTTTGATTTATCAAATTTACCTTCAAAACATGTTATTCTATGAGTTTAAAAGTGTTTTCCAGAAAATTAGCCCAAAAGGATCGAATTTGACACATTTAAACTTGGTTTTGAGCTTGAAGGTTCAACCTGGAATTTCCAGAATTTGGACTCACGCTCGAGCGGGGAAAGTGATGCTCGAGCGTGGATTTCGACCATCCAGTACTTTGCACTGTTTTACAGTCCGCTCGAGCGGGGTAATTCACGCTCGAGCGGAGACATGAGTCATACGCTGGAGCGGGGGTCGAGCGCCCGTCGAGCGTGATTTTCACCCATCCAGTACTTTTGTCACGTTTTGCAGAACGCTCGAGCGTGAAGGTTTACGCTCGAGCGGATTCTTTTGTTTGCATGTACGCTCGAGCGGGGAAACCCACGCTCGAGCGGGACCTCTGTTTTCAGCAAGTTTTGCAAAATAGTTTCTAAGGCATTTTTGCATCCTTATTCCATCCTAGGCATTCCTAGGCCATGTTTAAGACTCTATAGTGAGGATTAAAGGGTAGGAACACACTATGAACCAACGACGTAAGTTTTGTATAATTAGAACGTGTGTTTCAAGTGTGTGTCTGTTATGTGCTTTGTAGGTCACGTGCCGCGTCCTGTTTGACCTATCCACTTCATCTGTCTGATTCAAGATCAATAGTGAGTAATAACTTAGTAAAGTTACGTTCAATTGTATCTACTTTCTATGTGATGAAACAAGATCTGTTTTCTGAAATGATATTTCTGTATGAATGAATGGTTGTCCAATGTTTTCTGAAATGTATTCGTGACATTCTTAGCCTCAAATATGTTCTGTTTCGTCCCTTTATGGGCCAACTGTACGTCTCATGAGCCAACTGTTTATGGATCCTTATGTCCCTTTATGGGCCAACTGTACGTCTCATGAGCCAACTGTATCGTCTCCGTGCACGTGAGTCAACTGTTGCCTTTATGGCCGTCCCTTTATGGGTCAACTTTATCTGTGAGAGCTAATGAATGTATCACGTATGCTTATGCATGACTTATGATTTCTGAATATGATCTGGACAAATATGATTTTGATATGAACTGAATTATGATTTCTGAATCTGTATGGAGTCATTCATTAAACCCCTTTACTCTGTTATTATTCACTGGGCTTTAGCTCACGGTTTATATTATGTATGTAGGTGAGCAAGCTGGTGACCAGGCCCAAAGTTGACGGCCTATGCCATGGTTTTTGTCAACCAACCCTTGCGCCTCCCGAGGAGGTTCCACTCAAAGTCAAGTCCTATGGCTGTTTTGTGTTCATGCTAGTCTTGTAAATGTTTTGTAAAGTCAGATCTTGGGATGTACACTTTGTAAATATTGGTATGTTTTGACTAGCATGTTATGTATATAAATAAGTTTTTGAAATGTTCTGTTCCATATACGTCATCACCGCTCATTGGACCCTGTTTATATTATATATTGCTTCCGCAGCCCCTTATTATTTGTTAAGGTATTCAGAGGCCTTTGGTAATCCATGGATTATTGGCCGGTTACGATGCTAAACCTACAAGGGCAGGTTTGGGTCGTGACAGAAAGTGGGTCATTAATAAATTAAAAAAATCATTGTTTTAGTTTATTAATCTAGTGTATTTTAATCATATGCAATTTTTCATGTAATTACCTGAATAGATTGCATCATTTTCTTCTTTGCAAAAGATTTTTTCATCCCACCTTTAATCATCCTTCTTCCCTTACTAGTTTTCTTGAGTCCCTTAGCTTAAATTGGACAATCTACTTCATCACTCTGTGGGCATGTGTTACTTGACGAAATTCTCAAATCAGTTACCTCCACTTGACCACAAATGTGGACACTTAATTTGTCTTCAACCATTATACTCAATTCTTCACCTTTTGAAACTGACAAATGATAAGTTTCTTCACTTTCAGCGGCTCTACTCGCTATTGCTCTAAACATAGTCATTAATGAGCGATATCAGTCGCTTTGATGTAGTTTCACATCCGCCTTCACTTCATACCCACGTCTATCTTTCATACTTTCAGCTCGTGCTTTTTTAGTCCATTGTTTGAGTATATATTGTGGAGGAAGTTTTGTTGCATTGAATATATCTCTAAGCACCTTCACACAATGTCGACACAACATGTCCTTCACTTCAAACTTCCTATAACTACAACTCAAAGAACCATCTCTATCCATTGTCACATTCTTATCTTTAATTTCCATCTACCATTGTTCTTATTGTGAATATAGTACTCTCACCATCATTAATAGTGCCTATAATGGATGCTTCAATGGACTACACGTACTCATTTTGGAATTCCTCAAAAATTGTTTTGGCGTAAATCTCTGCCACTTGCTTTAACATCAAAGTTGGAATTGAAACCCTCGGCAATTTTTGGGACAATTTATACTCGGCTTTCAATTTCTTATACCTCTTCTTATAGAGCACCCTCTCAAAATGCATGAACAACTCCATCAAGTTATGGTCATAATTCAGATAATCCTTCAAAAATGCATTGAAGGATTCACTAAGTTGAGTAGTACTCATTCCAGCTGCCCAAGAATTCATAATATATGGCTATCCCTGTTTCTCCTTCAAGCGAAAAGTCTGCTCCAACCGTTGATTGTCGCGTATATCATGCTTATCAAGCATTTGGTCCCACTGTATTCGGAATTCTTCTTCGTCATCAATGTCATGCATAAATTTTGAAAACACAGCCTTGACCCCTACATCATCGAAAATAGAACTTACATGCTTGACAACATTTTGCATCAAATGCCACATACAAAGTCGATGGTTTGTATCGGGCATGAAAATTGGAATGGCCTTAGCCATCGCAGCATCTTGATCTTTGAAAATATTTTTTAGAGCTTTGTTTGACATTGCCTCCAGAAAAATTTGAAATAACCATGTAAAAGATTCGGCAGTCTCATCATACATCAACGCTGCACCGAATATAACTATTTCTCGATGATGATTAAATCCAACAAATGATCCCAAAGGTCTATGCTCGTTATTTAATTTGTAAGTAGTGTCAAAGGTCACTACATCACCAAATTGACCATAGTCCATGATCATTTGAGCATCAGCCCAAAATATATTACTTATCTGCTCTTCACAATCTAATTGGACTGCATAAAAAAATGATGGATTTTCTAAAGTTTTCTTACGAAAGTAATGCAACACACTACCCGCTTCTCTATATTCCAAATCTTTTTCTCTCTTCGATCTCAAATAATTTTTTTGGTTCAATTTCGTGAAGCTAAGTGATGCTCTTCCACCAGATTCCCTACCAAATAGCCCATAAAGCAGACCTAAGAGGAATTCCAGATTCTGAAGTCAATTCTACTTCAATTGCTTGGGTGGTAGATATTTTTCTTTGGGATAACAACATATGAATGCAATCTTGAGGCACAAGGTCATGATTATGATGTTCAACAAAATCATAAGCAATATATTTTCCTAAAATTCTATCTAACTTGATACTAAATCGGACACCACAACCACATCTTACCTCTTGTCTCGGATTTTTGACAAGTTGATCTCGTTTGTCAATACCCCGACTTCCCTCTTTGTAACATACAAACGTCCGTGAAGTTATCTCCTTCGTATGTTTGTTCTTGTTTGCATAGGCCTTCCTAATATTAAAGTCCACCTTTCCCCCATAGGTATTGTAAAAGTCATACGCAGCTTGTTCAGAGTCAAATGACATTCCCAACCACAATTGGCCAACCCATCAACAATATTATTTTCTTCCATTACCTGCAATTCAGTATCTTACAAATAACAAGTTTTACCCATCCCTGTTGCTATTTTTTTCTACAAATAACAAGGTCATTCATAATCAATTTCAGTATCATACATATAACAAGGTTCAACCTTGTTAGTTGGAATAATCAATTTCTCTCACATCAACAATACTATATGTGCTTCATTCTTGCTATGCTACGCATTAATACTGCAAATCAATTTCTATGTTCTTGCTATTTTTTACATATCTCTCATATTTATAACAACAAGGTTTAGCCACATTTATATTGAATTGCAGGTACTGGGGTTGAATTGCACAAATCTGAATCAAATATATATATATATATATATATAATGGAAGAAAATCATAAATGAATCCCCCGAAAATAATATATACAAATAAATGTGATTCACTATCAAAGCGGCCCTATTTAATTTATATATGAATTCCTAAAAATCTGAATCATATATATATATAGAACAACAAATTTAACTACAATAGATCAATTATCAAACCCAAGAATTAAACCCATTTCAAAAATCAATAACAAATCTAACACAACAATCATATATATATATATATATATATATATAACAACAAGAAATGACAATGATGATGAAATAGACCTCGTCGCCGCTACAATCTCGTCTTCCCGTCATCGCATCTCCGCCGGACTCACCATCGTCCGCCATCCTTTTCGTTGCTCCTTCGCCATCGCATTGCTTCGCCATCTCCGCCATCTCTTTTGTCTCTCAGTTCGTTTCTCTCTCCGTTCGCGTTCGTTTCTCCATCTCTCTCTCAGTTCCTCACTCCGACTTTCAGTTGCCTCTCACGTCTCTGCCTCTCTCTCTCTGCCAAGGTTCACTGACTGAAATAGATCGATGATGCAAAGTAAAGAAGATGATACAGAGAAGAGAAAATAGCCCAAATGAAAATTTTGAATTTAAAAAAAAAAAAAAAAACACTGAACAAAACGATATCGTTTTAGGCAAAACGACGTTGTTTTGGAGACCACAGCAGGAACCACTGTAGGAAACCATGCCAGATGATCTGGACTCACATAAAACAGTGAAAAAAAGCTAAAAAAGCCAAAAAGTTAGCTTTTTACTATCTTCCCAAAACAATACTCATTATATCATATATATTTGTTTGGACTAATTATATAAAATTTTAGTTGGGCCTAACAATGATTGTATATATATATTTATTTAATTTGGCCCAACAGATTTTTTTGAGGGGCCGTTTTAGACGGGTATCAAACAATAAAAAAAAGATTGGGTTTTGAATTTTTAATCTAATATAAAACTAATAAATTTGGAATCTTATTTTGGACCAAAATTTGGGGCCCTAGGCACAGGCTTTAATAGCCTTAGCCCAAGGCCGGCCCTATTTCAAGTATGGTTCACTATAATGTTTCTGAGCCATTTCCATTGTGTAGTTCAATTATTATCAAATGTAGACACTTTTTAGCTCATAAATTATATAAAATTTTCAAACTCAATTATTTGATAATTAATTAGAATATCTGAGATAACTCTTTTTTATATATTTTTTAATCATCTCATTTATATATTATTAAAACATCAACCATTTTTGTACATATATTTACACAATTATTAAATTTGCACATTATTAAAATATATATTTACACAATTATTAAATTTACACATTATTAAAACATATATTTACACAATTATTAAATTTATATATCATTTTTAAAACATTAACGTTTTCTGTACATAAATTGCACTTTTCTATTCATAACAATTTTCTTGACAAATTTTAAGTATAGTTTTTCTTCAACCCCTAGGAGGGGCACACCCATCACATTAATTTGGACAAGTTGCATTTCAGTCTCCACACCGAAAGTCATCATAATTATGGAATTTGCTTTCCTACCGTCTTTTTCTGGACAATGAAAATAATGTAAAGAATAATATTATATGTACTAATTAATATTTTAATTAGTATATTAATAGATAATATGATATAATTTTAGATGTTTTGGATATTTGTAATTTGTATAATAGGTAAGGTCAATAATAATGGTATAACATTAATTGATTTATTAATATGTATATTAATTGATACATATAGTACCACCGCAATGTAAACTACCACTTTCAATTTTTATTTTAGGACTAGTTCTGCTTCGGATAAATTACACTCTTTTTTTTTGCCCTTTACGTTGGGCTCCGTATTTACTTTAGTCCCTAAAAACTTTTTTTTCTCACTTTAGAGTAAATTTGAATGAAGGACAAAGTGAATTTTTTCTCCAAAAAATAAAATTCACTCCGTTGGCATGGAGTAAATTTTTTACTCCAAAATTTTTTTACTTTTAAAAAATTTATCAGTCTACATATTTTTTTTCTCTGATTTTGATTGAAGGTATATGGACTGAATACTAATTTCATCAAGGATGCTTGACCAAATACAAAGTAAAATCCAATGACCCAAATTCATCAACCTTTGTTCTTGGCTTTTGATTTATAACAATAAATAAATAATGTGCTTAACCTATTGTTGACGATTCTCTATAAATGAGCAGTTTGCTTATACATAATAATGAGTCATCAATATTTCAACTCTAATGCATTATTATATATATATATATATATATATATGTATGTATGTAACAACGTAGCTATTATTTTTCATATGATTTGATTTTTCTTAGTTAGGATGATTTTTTTGTAAAAACTTTTTGTTTAGTATTTAACGTGACACAATTACAATTATTAGGCCAAAGTGAACAAGAGAAAAGCTAATCCACTTTCTATCATGATGTATGCCCAAGGAAGGTTCACAGTAATGTGTGTGTGTTCTTTTCCGATTGCATGCACTTCAATTTTTATGAAAGGTCTAACTATCTATTCACAAGTCCAGCAACGTATCAACAATGGAATGACCTTTCCACAATTGACGACTCGCTTCAAACCCTATGCCACGCATAATATTTAGTTTTTGATGACGGCATGTTTGGTGGGGTTTTCTTAAATTAAAATTTGATAATTAAAAAATAAAAAGTAAAAGTACTCTTATTCAACCTTTTAAATAATCAAATTTTTTCAGTTTATTTAAATTATTTCTACCTAATAATCTATAACACTAAATAGTTTGGCACAACACAAACTCCAAAATCAAAATAAACTATAATCATCCCCAAAAGATGTAACAAACAGTCCCAACATCATGACTGCGTTTGATTTAGTTTTTAAATTAATATTTAGATTAAAAAATTAAAAAACATATTTGATTAATAAATTTTTAAAATTATTATTTTTCTCTTCTCTCTGCTTTTTTTTTTATTAATAAATAAATCAATTTTTTTTTCTCTCCTCTCTCCTCACTCATTCTCTCATATTCTACGCATCAATCAATTAAATTTTTTCTCACACATATTTATTCAACTACAAAAAAATAAAAATAAAATAAAACTACAAATCATCCTAAAATTATTTTCAAAACTCATAACCAAACAAATTTTTAATTTTTAACAACTTATTTTTCAAAATACAACTCAAAACTCTTTTCAAAAACTAAAATAAATGGAGTCCATGTGTTTGTGATGGGAGATCAGTGTAATTCACCCTGGCCTCTTTTGGGAAGGCAAGAAAAAATCAATTTATTAGCTTATTGACTTATTTGAGATCACAACGTCTCTGTACTTTTTTGTATGTTTATTTAAAAAAAAGCCAATAAGTCAAAAAAAAATATCTACTTCCCAAAATAGCCTCTATTCTTATTTTTTTGAGTCGTGTATCTATTCAATTGGGTGTACACAACACTACTATAAACTTTTCAAAAGACCAGATAATCCCGAGAAGTCGGCTCCACGAGTGGTACTGCGTACCCATGCTTGCATTATGTCCAAGAATCCAACCCAAGTGATGCGATATGAATTGCAAGATGTTTGGTGTAAAACTCGCATTATCAATGAGTCGATACATGACAGTTGGCACACTAACCATCACATTAATTTTTGACAAGTTACATTTTAACTTAATTTAAAACTAAAAATTTGAACCCAAAAAAATCCATAGAAAATCTTACATAACCGGCACAATAATTTGGACAAGTTGCATTTCATTTTATTAAAGCAACTCATCCATCCACATCTTCGAAATTTTCATGACTCGCTCCCTCTTGATCTTTTCTTTCTTCATTCTCATTTCTTGTATTTGTATTTTTTAATCAGGTAAATTATTCTCGAGATTATTATAATTTATCTTTTGTATCAATTTTAGTATATATATAAAGGCTTAAAAACAATCAATTTCTAAATTGTTAAAAAATGATCCTAACTAGTTATTAGAAGATCCCAACCTTCATGGCAATGGAAGTCGAACAGGCTGGGGTCAACCCATATGCTAGAAACAGTAGACAACACTGAAATTTTAAAATATCACTTCTAAATTCACTCATAATAACGTGACAACTAAAACATTGAGTTCATATGCATCATTTTTTTTTTTTTTTTCATTTCTGTTCCTTTTTCATAGTAAAAGTTTATGAATACAGAAATCGATCACCCTATCACATGAGGTGTCCCACACCCATGTAACTGGGTTGTGTACTGTGTTCTGTTATGAAATGTGGTGGAAGCATACCAATTGTAGTAAAAATCAGAGTTGTTAATATGGATGTATGCGAGATTGCTGCATCTTGTTCAAATAGGAGAGATTACTAGAACTCAAATTCTACAAGATCTAGAGGGGAACATTCTTTTCTGTGGCTTGGGATTGCTGCAGGGAAAACATATTTTAAAAAAATATATAAAAAAATAATAATTGAGGTTTGATAATATATAGCAATCCTGTAACAACAAGGTCCCGAAGAAAATATGATACTCAACATTTCTAAATGGACATTTTTCTTTTATGGGAAGCTCAAGCATCGAGTTTATTCATTTATTGGATAAAACTCAATTCTCGATCCCATAGCTATAAAAGTGAAATTGCATGAAGAGGTGTAACTGAAGTCTTCATTTGAGAAAGAAACTCTTGAGATACGCATTGCATTGTTGGGCGAGATCTCGGCTCAGAACGCACACATGCAAATGCCATCATAGCAACTAAAACAATGTTCCCTACAACCACTGGATTAGTTGGAGGCGGAAGGCGCGGGTCTAAGACATCAGTTAGCATTATGTTTGGAGCAGATCGTGATGCCAATGATGAGAGGAGTTCTCCTGGATGCCTTCCCATGATTGTTTCTAGTGCTACCACCCCAAAGCTAAGCATCACACTTTTCAGTCACAACCATAGTATAGGCAAGTTCTGCAAAAACAAAAAATTAATATAAAAAAAAAATCATAGACTTACTTTCTCTTTTATGAAATTAATGAAGTGTGATTCTTTGAAATGTTGAATCTATCATCAATAATTGAGTTTGAAAAAAAAAATTGATAATCACTAAAATATTTAAACATTTTAGATTATTTTACCCTCTTTCTTTGAAAGCATAAATACGTATGAAAGAAAAAAGTAATACTTTGCTACCTGGGGCAATATATCCATAAGTGCCTGCAATTACTGTTTGATTCGATGCATCTGGATATAGCAGTCTAGCAGTGCCAAAGTCAGAGACAAAAGTCTCCAATTCAGAGTTCAATAGAATGTTGTTGCTAGATATGTCTCGGTGAACAATAGGAGGTGTGCAATCATGATGCAAGTAGGATAGAGCATGAGCTATTGCTTTAATGATGTTTACCCTCCGAGTCCATCCTAATTCAACAGCTTTGACATCAGTTCTTAGGGCATAAAACAAGCTTCCCCTTTCCATGTACTCATACACCAGGAACATGCATTTGTTGTGCAAACAGAACCCATAAAGCTTCACTATGTTTCGGTGCCGTATATTAGTTAACATTTGCACCTCATTTCTAAAACTCTTGTCGAAAGCTGGTTCCTCTGCTTCAAAACGATGGAGTTTCTTCAAGGCAACTATTTTTCCATTTGGCAACTGAGCTCTGTATACGCTACCATAACCGCCGGTTCCAATACAATATTTGATGTCAAAGTCGTTTGTTGCCTTGATGATGTCTTCATATGCAATTCTTCCATCGTAATTCCATATTGAGCAAATATCCCCATTTTTTATTGCTCTTGCCTCAGTTTGGTGTTTTTGGGTCTCACGACGTTGAAAGCATGCAAATGCAAGTAAGGTAAGGAAAACTATGGCTGAAGTAATACTAGCTGCCGTGCATATGGCTATGAGTACAGCAGAACCAACGTCAGACAACATATTATTATACTCATAATTGAATGAATGTACGGATTTTCTAAATACACATCCTTAGATTGGTGTCACTCACAATCTTGACCCAGGCACAAGGAGAGTCAAGCCAGTATAGTCATTGTGATGACAAATAAAATATATGTGTATATATAGATATAAAGTGACCACAAATATATGAACCTTCCTTCTACTTTCCTGAATGTGAAATCGTGACTTGAGTGATTGAATTGATGACTCTCAGTTGATGGTCTTCTTTCTTCAGTCTCTTTTCTTTTATGTGTATTTTTTTTTTTCTTTTTTTTTAAAATATGTTTCAAGCCTTTGTTCTTGGAAACTCAAGAATTGTCTCAGAGATTACAAACAGGGCTAAATTGTTGTGACAAATTGAGTTTTACTCCCTGGGTAGCTGCTGTAGTCTTAATATGCATGTCTTGGGGATGGATGTTCTTACATATAATAAAGTGTCATAACATTATCATTGCTAACTTTAAAATCTACATCATAAATTCAATATTCGTAACTTCATCACAAAATGTCACAACATACATTACAAAATAGTTTAGTACCTTTTTGGGAGTACATGCTGTAGATTTCTTCTAATTTTTAAGGTCTTGAATTTGATGGTGATTTTTTAATGTTTAGTTTAATGTATTTCAATGATTTAATAGTAAATTCTCTCGATCTATTGCCAAAAAAATAAAATAAAATAAATTATGCCACTCAGTGCATCTGAGACTGTTCAATCATATCCATATACCAACATTTCATCTGAAAACAGATTGCTAGTTTAAAAAATTCAAAGTCTTAGTTAAGTATAATTATTCAGTTCCCAATTCTAAGATAGGACAATTATTTGTTTAACTCGGGCATTGTCTCAGAAATTACAAATGAGGCTAATGCATAAAGGTTTGCAAAGTCATCAGGTTTTTAAGTGTTCTCAAAAAGATCCCAAATCACTTGTTTAAAGATCTCTTTTTCACAAAAAGAACAAAAACAATCCCAAATAGATTCTTTACAGATCTCCCTCCAATAAAAAGGAGAATGATGGAAGTCCTTTCTAGGGTTTTTTTGTTTATTCAATTCTGAATAGAAGAGGGAGAAAGAGGGAATCCTCATACCTGAGAGAGAAGAGGCAGAAATAACTGACACATTTATGCTTAAGATGGTTAGCCACTTAATTAGTGGAGGAGTTCAGCAATATATAACAAATCACAAAATTAAAATTAATTATTAACTTTGATATAACAATGTTTATATACATATACATAATGGTTATAACAATTGATACTAGCCGTCCTCTAAATCATTATTCATCATTTTTACTTTATTAGTTTATTGGATAAAATCCATTTCTTGATTTCGTAACTCACATAGTGAAATTGAATGAAGAAGTGTAGCTAGAGGCCTCCTATTGCTGTGAGGGACTAGCTTTTGAGAAACGTGTACCATTGTTGGTCGAGATCTTGGTTCAGAATGCAAGCATGCGAATGCCAGTGCAGCAACAAGGACAACATTCCCTGCAACTAGCAGATCAACTGGAGGCAAACGACGCGGGTCTAATACATCATTTAACATTATATTTTGGGCAGAGGTCGATGCCAGTAATGAGAGGAGTTCTTTTGGATGCCTTCCCATGATTGTTTCTAGTGCCACCATTCCAAAGCTATAAACATCGCACTTCTCAGTTGCAACCATTGTGTTCTACACAAAATAAACATTCACTAAACTGAATAAAAAACTAGAATAAACCGTACACTATCTGGGATTTTCACATATTGAACCTTTTATATATATAAAAATAAGATATACTTTGGAAAATATAGTTTGGTTACCTGAGGCAACGTATCCAATAGTGCCTGCCATTACGGTTTCATTTGATGAATCAGGATGTACCATTCTAGCTGTGCCAAAGTCAGAGACAAAAGCAGTGAACTCTGAGTTCAATAGAATGTTGGCCTCGAGCATAGGTGATATTTCCTCCTGCCAAAGCTAAAATGGCTTAACAAGCTACTATATGAGAGAGGGGGGGGGGGGGGGGGGGGGGGCGCGGCAAGGCCAGGCCATGCCATGCCGCAGGCTATGCCTCAGGCCACGCCCAGGCCACAGCGCGCACTTAGCACAGGCCGTTGCTTGGCTTATGGCAAACATGGGGTACTTGTTATGTCTCGGTGAACAATTGGTGGATTGCAATCATGATGCTTGTAGGACAAAGCATGGGCTGTTTCTTTGACAATGTTTATTCTCCGAGTCCATTCTAATTTAACAGCTTCAGCATCAATGCTTAGGGCATAAAATAAGCTTCCCCTTTCCAAATACTCATATAGGAGAGATCAAGGTAGGTGAGGCTTGACAGAGTACCGATTTCATCAGGGATGACTCCAGTGAGGCTAAAATACCTGAAAACAAGACGTGGGAGATTTGGCAAGGAAGACCAATTCAAATTGTCAAGCTTTTTCCCCAAGAATTGATCATGATAAAGGTCAATCCGAATGACACTTCCTGCTTCATTGCAAGTGATGGTTGTGAACTCACAGTGGTATCTTGAAGAAATATTTCCCCAACAACAGCAGTCGAGTAGAGCTTTCGCCTCCATTGATGATGAAAACGATGGTGACACTGATGATGATTTAGGCAATGCTGGTGCTGCAATTATAATCATCACCATGTATACTGCCACAAGTACCTGAGAGTAAACAGAGGACAAAATGTTTTTTTTGACCCATAATTGAAGCAAATATATATAGGTTCTTTGTAACAGCTCTAAAATAATGGGCATGCATGATCAAAGCTAAATAGGTTGTTAATAAGAATATTTTGGTATTGGTAATGGTGCCTACGGCGACGAGCCAGGCACAGGGAGTCATTGACTTGAACGAATTGACTTACATTGGCACCGACTTTGACTTGTCATAAGCAGAGAAAAAGTGCATAACACATGTTATGGATGATTCTCTAGACCAGTCTCCATTCTTTTGTGCCTTTCACTATGGCTTCCATCAAGGGGCACTGGTCACTGCCTATTCGGCAATTAGTATGGTTTACAATGAACCACACTCATTCAAGGTCCAACAAGTTGGCTGAAAACAAAACATTTTCAGAATTAAGAGACTTTCTCAAAAGAGAAAATTGCAAGATGCCACAAGAATGATGTGATAATATCATTTTTGTAAGTAAAAGTCATCTTCATTCATAGGTGTTTTGTTTTAAAGCATTCGCCCACATCAAAAAAATAAAAAATAAAATTAGTTTGTACTTCATTACTCAAGGAAGGTTCACAATATTGCAAGGAAATAGCATGTTTCTTTCATATGCATCATCCCCAAGGAAGGTTCGCAATATTTGAGTACCATTTATAGGGATACAGGAAAAAAAATATATATATATATATATATATTTATAAAGTAACAGAATAAATTCACACTCAACTACGATGCTGCAAAACTGTTCAACTTGTGCAATATATAACACACACACACACAAAAAAAATAAAAATAAAAATAAAAATAAAAAAGAAAAAGAAAAAGGCTTGGACAAATTAATTAAATCTCATTCCTTCAACCCCTTGGACTGGCGCACATTGCATCACATTTGGACAAGTTGCATTCAGCCTTACTATCCACTCTGAAAGCCATCCTAATTATGGAACTGGCTTTCTGATTGCAGCTACACACTTATTATATATATATATATATATCATATTTTATTTATTACTTGATTGACATGATACATTTATAATTGTTAGATATTAATAGATTCATGTAGGATTCACTGCACTAATGATTGTGGATGTACCACGTTAGATGATTGCGGATGTAACATTTCTGGATTCCATAGCTGCAGCAGTGAAAGTGCATGAAGAGGTGTAGCCAAAGTCTTCCTACAAGAAAGAAACTCAAGAGATATGCTTTGCATTTTTGGACGAGATCTCGGTTCAGAACGCACGCACACAAATGCCACTGCAGCAACTAGAATAATGTTCCTTACTGCCACTGGATTAGTCAGAGATGGAAGGCGTGGGTCTAAGATATCAATTAGTATTATGTTTTGAGCAGAGGACGATGCCAACAATGAGAGCAGTTCTCCTGGATGCCTTCCGATGATTGTTTCTAGGGCCACCACTCTAAAGCTCTAAACGTCACGCTTTTCAGTCACGACCACGCAAGTTCTAAACAAACAAAAAGATCAATGAAAAAAAGTTAATGAAGTGTGATTCCATGAAATTTTTATCTATCATGAATAATTGAGTGAGAAAAAAATTACTAATATTTAAACATTTCAGACCATTTTTTTGCTTCTTTTCAAAAATAATAATAATAATAATAATTTATGTATAGAGGAAAAAGTACTTATGCAACCTAGGGCAATATATCCATAAGTGCCTGCAATTACGGTTTGATTTGATGAATTGGGATATAACAATCTAGCAGTATCAAAGTCAGAAACACAAGCCTCCAATTCAGAATTCAATAGAATGTTGTTGCTTGATATGTCTCGGTGAACAATACGTAGGGTGCAATCATGATGCAAGTATGACAGCGCATGTGATATTGCTTTAATGATGTTTACCCCCCGAGTCCATCCTAATTCAATAGCTTGGGCATCAATTCTCAAGGCACGAAACAAGTTTCCCCTTTCCATGTACTCATACACCAGGAACATGCATCTGTTGTGCAAACAGAACCCTTAAAGCTTTACTATGATTCGGTGTCGTATATTAGTCAACATTTGCACGTCATTTCCAAAACTCTTGTTGAAAGTTGGCTCCTCTGCTTCCAAACGATGGAGTTTCTTCAAGGCAACTACTTTGCCACTTGGCAACCGAGCTTTATACACACTTCCATAAATGCCGATTCCAATGCAATATTTGATGTGAAAGTTGTTTGTTGCTTTAATGATGTCTTCATATGCAATTCTTCCATCATAATTCCATATCGAGCAAATATCCCCATTTTTCATTGATCTTGCCTCAGTTTTGGATTTTTTGGGTCTTTTGACAACAATAGCATGCAAATGCGAATGCAAGTAAGGCAAGGAATATTGTGATAGGGAGAGACACTAGGAAAATAAGCATAGGTATTCTTTCCCTTTTTTTGGAAGAAGAGCAATAGGATGAGGAATCATTGTCTCTACAGGATGCAATTTTGGAAATGGCATATGCTTGGGATGGACATGAATACAGAGATCTACCTGAGATTTGATGCTCAAGCAGATTGTATGAGAAGTCACGAACTATTAAGTTGCAAAGACAATATGAGACTTTGCCAGAAAGATTATTGTGGGAGAGATCTAATTGCTTTAACCTTGGCAAATATGCAAGTCCAACAGGTATTGTTCCATTCTTACCACCCAATATTAAGTACTCCAAATAGCAGAGTAGTTGTATCTCTTTTGGGATTGGCCCGCTAAGCAAATTTTTAGAGGTCCAGATATTGAATTTTGCTGGGAAAATGCCCAAGTTCAGGAGGTATGTTGTCGTTGATCTGATTTGCGGACACATCAAGAAAGTTCAAGTTAATCAACTGACCTATAGAAGATGGGATCTTACCTATAAGAAAGTTATGGCTAAGGTCCAAGTGAGCCAATTGCGTCAAATGTCCTATTTCTGGAGGAATTGGACCACTAAGGATGTTATTACTTATATACATCTGAACCAAATTGCTTAGCTTCCCTATATCTGGAGGGATGGTACCGCTAAGTCGATTCGAAGAGAGACACAGAAAGATTAGATTAGTTAATTGACCAATAGATGAAGGAATTGTACCAGTGATCTCAGTATTAGATATGTTAAGGTGTACTAGTTGGGTGAGGTTTCCCAAGGTAAGAGGTAGCAAACCTTGAAGATAATAGTTGTAAGAGAGATCAAGGTACATGAGCTTTGACAGAGTACCGATTTCATCAGGTATGCTTACGCTTCCAGTTGAGAAACAATTGCTGAGATTGAGATATTCAAGGTTTGGTAAGGAAGCCCAATTCATGTTTTCAAGCTTTCCAGGGAGAGAATGGGAAGACGAAAAGTCAATCCGAGTGACACTTCCTACCTCATTGCAGGTGACGCCCATCAACTCGCAGTGATTTGCTGAAGCAAAGTTTCCCCACCAACCGCTAGCGAGTAGAGCTTTTGCCTCTATTGACAGAGGTGAAAATGGCGATGCTTTCGCAGATGCTGGCGCTGTAATGAGAACAATAGCTACTATGCATACTGACACTGCTATTATGAATACAGCAGAATGAACAGAAGACGTTATGCTATTAACAATCATGATTGGGATTTTGGAGCTCTAAAATAATGAGAGCATGCATGCAATGCATCCTCAGATCAAAGCTCAAGAGGCTTTTAAAAAATATTGTTGTTGTGGACAGTTCATCTTGACCCCAGGCACAGTGCAGGGAGTCAACCCAACAGTTATTGTGTCGAGTAGAGACTACTATATGAACCTTCCTGATTGTTGAAATCATGATTTGAGCCGTTGAATCATTGGGCACAGATTCAACGGCCCAAATAAATCGACCCTCGAACTCGGTTTTTGGATTTATCACAAAAAGAGGGAACCAAAAAAAAAATAATAATAATAAAATAAAATAAAAGAGTACAAAAAGTGTTCTTGATGATTCTCACAAGAAGTCTGCTTTCTCGTTTATAAATCCTCTCAATATTTTGTTCAAAAAATACACAGCATTAACTAAATCAGCCATAATAATGTGGCATTGAGGTTAGACGAGAAGTTATTGATTGGTCCGCGAGCAGCACCATGTGGCGCTTCACATGTATTGTGATTGGTAAAAAGGGTGAGACGCACGATTTTGTATTGAATAATTGAAAAACATGAGGGGGCATGGTAATTTGTGATTGGATAGGAGTATAATTACGTGGTGTCCTAGAGCAACCAATAATTTTTCAGGTTAGATCTTACATTGTGAAATATTTAATAAATCAAAAATTTTCACTTATCAAACACATCATTAAAAGTAATTTCTAGAGGCAATAAATTAAATGTCTCAAGTATTTTTCAAATAATAATTTCAAAAAAGTACATAGAATTAACTCACACTCCACCACGATGCTGCAGTACTGTTCAATTTGTGCATCTCAATTATCTTCAAATATATACATACAGGTGTATTCATTAAGTCAGGAGACCAATATAACAAAGAGTAAAAAAAAAATTGACTTGACAAATGAATTAAATCTCACGCTTGAAAATCCTAAGTGATTCGTGATTAGATCAAGATTAAAGTATTTTAATTCCCAATCATTCAAAACACACAATCTAAATCATCAAGCACTTACGAAAGTGATTTAGATTGTTATTTTTGAAATAAACAATAAATCAACACAAACAATTTTTACATGGAAAAATCACAATTGAAGAACCTTCAATTGTAATAAAAAATCACGGGCGAAATGCCACTAATCAATCCACTACTGAAGAAAGAAAGATTACAAAGATAACAAACAAATTACCCAACTCAACCAATTTGTCTTCAAACCTTCTGTAACTCTTTCACCAAGCCTTCGTCTCGGAACTGATTAATCCGAAGTTGAATCCACAACTTCACTTGTCGAATCAACGACTACGTATAGAATCAAACTCCTTTGAAACTCCACGTTTGAATCTTCGGAATCCACCGAAGAAGACTACTCTTGTATGTAATCAATCAACCTCCTTGATCTATGCTTGTCAATTCATGATTTTAATACTCACTCAAATTATCAAGGAAAAACTCACCAAAATTACTCTAGAAGTAAACCTTAGAAAACCTCGTCCTAGTTTTGAAGTAAAACAACTACTTATAGAAATCTTGGATTTTGAGGCTCGCTTGAGCGAAGCTTCTCTCGCTCGAGCGAGGAACTTATCTCGCGTGATTTCCATAAGCGGCTTCGCTCGAGCCACGCATCCTGCGCTCAAGCGAACAAACAACTCTTTCAGGTCTTTATGCAGACGCAGTCCTTCGCTCGAGCCACGCAAGCTTCGCACATTCATCTCTTTCAGGTTTTTACCAGACGCAGTCCTTCGCTCGAGCGAGGGCTCCTTCGCTCGAGCGAGGAAGACAAAACTGTAAGGAAATTTACAACTCAATCACACAAGTTTGTTCGCGGGATTGACAAGACTAAGGGACATAACAATCTCTCCCTTTGTCAATACCCGGACAAAACTTTCTAACAAAATTTCCTAAACAAACGAACAAACTAAACAAACCAACTAAAAACCAGAAAAGAACCAACTACCAAACCAATCTTGGAAAACAATTTGCATAGCATAAACAAGAAGAAAATTTGTTATGCAACATGATAAACCATCAAGACATCATATAACTCATACAAAAAACTAATCCATTGTTATCTGCAAAGAAACAACATCAGTAGGCAAAAACATATATCCCAAACACATGTAAACAAACTGAGTATGAGTATCATGAGTAGTAGTATCCCATATACATCACCCCAAAAAAATAAACCCTGCCTGCAAAAACATATGAGTATCACAAATATATATACCCCCCAAACATCATACTTCCCCTTTTTGGCTGGGAGTGACCCAAAAACAGTCATATACACCATAATCAAAACTATCCAAGTCAATAACAAAAATTGTCCGGAAAATAGTAACCAGAAAAACTGTCCATAAGAAAGGAACCAAAGACTGTCAAGAATTAAGACTCGGGTGGAGGTGGCTGTTGCATCTAGAGTAATGAGAGAAGTTGCGCAAGGATGGTGCTCTGCTCATCAAGGCGGCCGTCCAGGGTGTCGAGGCGGGCATCCAAATAATCAAGGCGACGAGTGACGGACTGCTTAAACTGCTGCAGCTGGCCACGAAATGATCTAGGATGTAGCTCAGGAAGATCAGGGGCACCTGCTGGGGCTGCATCAACCTTCTCCTCCTTGGCGAGGGGATCATCACCTGTAGCAAATATCCCAACCCCCGACACACCCCCTTCCCCCGTACATGGGCTTGACTCTGGGAGACGGTTAACTTGGTGATGGGTTTGATAGGATGGGCAAACTCATCATCATCTAGAGATGGAACACCAAGGGAAGAGAGAAAACGAGTGAGGAAACACCCATATGGAAGACCCAAAGATTTACGACCCTCATAAACAACAATCATTTTGGAAACTATCATGGCCGGTAGATCAATGGGAAGTCTATGATCAATGCAATACAACACATAACCCTGATCTTGGGTAATGTGTGAAGAATGGGTGGTGACATGAAGATTAGCACACACAATGAGATTAAGAAGACGAAACCTAGGAATAAGCTCATTCTGTTGAATGAGTGCCCCGGCGATCCAAGTCTGGTCACAACCACAAAGTTCAGACACAACTTGATCAAAGTCAATACTAGAACGAGTAAGGAGAGGAAACCTAAAATCCGGGACTTCGGGAAGATTAAGAAATAATCGAAAAACTAAACAGGTGATGTCTATAGGTTTCTTCCTAACCCAAGTGCGAAAGGAACAAGGAATTTCTTTGCGAATAAAATGGATGTTGCAATAGAATTCACGAACTAAACTCAAATTTTGAGGCCCGGAAAAAACCAAAACTTGATCACCTCCTAAAGAGTCAAACAATAAGCGGATAGGAAGTAACTCAAATGCACTAGACAGGACATTTCGCTCAAGATGGACTTTTCTGGAAACATAAAATTCCTTAAACTGTTTGGATTTTTCTTTGGACTCAAACTTTTCGGTATTGAAACTTGGGCGAGACACTGTAGTTTTACGATGCTTGGAAGGCTCAGCCATGACTAAAACAACCCACAACACAAGAACAGAGAAAAACCAACAACCCAAGATACCCAATGACAACATGAGAATCCCAGAGAAAAACAAAAACAACCATTAGAACACCATTAGTCCACAGATATATCACAAGGAGAATAATCAAAAAGTTTAATGTACTAAGACCACAAATTACACATTAATATGTTAACCACTAAATGAACAAATTAAACAAACCACAGATATTAGGATTGAAACACAGGACAATATTGATAAAAAAAACAAAGAAAACCCCAACTTAGACCCTAACATAAAAACCTAGCAAAATGCTACAAATTACGAACCCTAGATGCAAGAGTGAGACTCTAAAACGTGAGGAAATAACCAAAAGCAACAATAATAAAACCTAGATTATAACAGAGCAGATTCACAGTCACAAGACAAATGAAGAAGTAAAAAAAAACAAAGAGGAAAAAAAACTTACCAACTACGGAGAATGCACAAGATGGAAAGGAAAATGCCCCAAAACCAAGAGATAAACAACTGGAGATGGAAGCAATGAAGACCACAAAAACCCTAGGGGAGAGAGAGGGGAAACACGAAGAGAGGGAAAAAAATGAACTGAAAAGACATAGTTTCAGAATTTGAACCTCAACAGCTTGCTCAAGCGAAGACTCTCTCGCTCGAGCGAGGACAATTATGCGGAGGGGGTCACTCGAGCCAAAAACACACGCTCTTAGGTCTAACTCAATAGCAGAAGCACGCTCGAGCGAGTAATCCTTCGCTCGAGCCAAGAAAAAAAACAAAACACAAAAACAAAAAAACTTTTTTTTTTTTTTTAATTAATAATTTTTTTCAAACTTTTTGTTTCTTGTGGGCACTCACTGGTGGCATTCACACTCAAGAGTATGGAAACCAAACCAGAGAAGAATGAAATAAAAAAGGATGGCCTGGTTGGTGCCTCTGAGGTAGCCTTTTCCTAATGCTCGGACTTCAAGGAACTGAGGGAGAAACCGTGGAAGTGAAAAAAGATGGTAGATGGTTAAGAGGCTTAACATCACCCATGATATACTAGTATCGGTCAATTCCACTGTAAAAGTACAAGAAACACTATTAGTGGTCCATAGAGAACTTTGATCACTTGTGCGGAAACCCCTGCAACAATTTATCTCAAGGATGTGTACAGAATGAGATCATGAGGTTAATGAGCCTGGGCAATCAAAATGAGCTATGAACAAAGAACAATGAGATCTTGTAAGCAGCATGAATAGTGTACATATAAATTTGGATGCAAGAAAAACAAGGATCAATGACAATGAGATTAAAGCATCCAAGCACACATGAGGCCAAACACTCACACCCACTCAAGGAACAAGTAACACTCTAGTGATCGAGCATGACACCCAAGGTCTTTCTAAGGAACTCAAACCAAAGAAGATCAAGGGGTTTTGTAAAAATATCAGCTTTTTGATGCTCAGTGGGTACATGTTCAAGAACAACAAGGCCCTCTTCCACTAACTCTCGAATTAAATGATGACGAATGTCAATGTGTTTGGTGCGAGAGTGTTGGACATGATTTTTTGAAATGTTTATGGCACTTGTGTTATCATAGAAAAGAGTGAGAGTGTTCTGTTCTATCCCATAGTCATGAAGCATTTGCTTCATCCACAGCATTTGTGCACAACAACTCCCTGCAGCAATGTACTCAGCCTCAGCAGTCGAAAGAGAGATGGCATTTTGCTTTTTACTATGCCAGGAAACCAAATTATTCCCAAGGTAAAAACACCCCCCAGATGTACTCTTCCTATCATCAGCATACCTTGCCCAGTCGGTATCAAAAAAACTAGTAATTTCAGCTGTAGTGTCAGTAGAAAACCAAACCCCATACCCCAATGTCCCATTAACATATTTGATGATGCGTTTGACCGCAAGAAGATGAGACTCTTTAGGACTGGCTTGGTAACGGGCACAAACACCTACACTGAAGGCAATATCAGGACGACTGGCTGTGAGGTAAAGAAGACTCCTTATCATACTCCTATACAGGGTAGGATCAACATCAGTACCAGAGGAATCTTTGGAAAGGTGAAGACTGGTGCTCATGGGAGTGCGTGCATGTTTGGCAGACTCAAGACCAAACTTTGACACAAGATTTTTAGCATACTTAGTCTGAGAAACAAACATAACTGAAGGAGGCTGTTTAATTTGAAGACCCAAGAAATAAGACAATTCTCCCATCATGCTCATCTCAAACTCATGTGTCATGCAATCCGAAAAGTATTTCACAAGATGATTAGCAGTGGATCCAAACACAATATCATCAACATAAATCTGTGCAACAAGAATATGAGACTTAATATGTTTCACAAATAAAGTTTTATCCACACTACCCCTTTGAAAGTCATTATCAAGAAGAAATGTAGTAAGTCTATCATACCAAGCCCGAGGGGCTTGTTTCAACCCATACAGAGCCTTGTCTAACTTATAGACATGATTTGGACATTTATGGTCCTCAAACCCTTTTGGTTGCTCAACATATGCCTCTTCTTTCAAGTACCCATTCAGAAAGGCACTTTTCACATCCATTTGAAACAATTTAAAACCAAGAAAACATGCAACACCAAGTAAAATACGAATAGATTCGAGACGTGCAACTGGGGCAAACGTCTCATCATAGTCAACACCCTCTACTTGTGTGTAGCCTTGAGCAACCAACCTGGCTTTATTCCTAACCACAGTACCATTCTCATCAGATTTATTTTTAAAGATCCACTTGGTACCTATCACATTCATGTCTCTAGGTCTGGGAACTAGAGTCCAAACATTGTTACGTTCAAATTGACCTAATTCTTCATGCATAGCATTGACCCAACTATCATCTAGCAAGGCCTCTTTAAAATTTTTAGGTTCAATTAATGAAACATAACACATATGTGATACCTCATCCCGAATCTGTCTTCGGGTTTTCATTCGATCCGATACACTTCCAATCACCTGTTGAGCTGGATGATTCAGTTTCACCCTTGCTGATGGTTTGAACTCAGGACTTACGGTGACAGAAGCATCAGGAGTGATGTCTCTTTGTGCACTCTTTGGACTTTGACTTACCTGTGAGGATGGTGCTGTCTCAACTTCTTGTGCTTGGACCTCAGCTTCTCTTTGACTTTGTGGTTCAGTATCCAAGATTGGAGACTCACCATTGTCATCCTCATGTGTTGCTGGAGTAGGTGAACCTGTGTCATCTATAACCACATTGATAGATTCCATTAAAGAAGAAGTTCGCAGGTTATAGACCTGAAAAGCCCTACTAGTGGTTGAATACCCTAGAAAAATACCTTCATTACTTCGGGAGTCAAATTTGCCTAAAGGCTCTCTATCTTTGAAAATGTAACACTTACTTCCAAAAGTTCTGAAGTATTTTACATTAGGTTTCAAACCCTTCCACAATTCATATGGAGTTTGTAAAGTGCCGGGCCTTAAATACACGCGATTTATGACATAAATAGCAGTATTTAGGGCTTCAGCCCAAAACTTTGGAGGAAGTTTCTTACTAAGGAGCATGACCCTAGCCATTTCTTGAACAACTCTGTTCTTCCTCTCAACCACTCCATTTTGTTGTGGAGTAATAGGTGCAGAAAATTCATGCTTAATTCCATGCATATCACAAAAATCCGAAAACAAACTGTTTTCAAATTCACGACCATGATCAGTTCGGATTCTTATGATACGCCCAATGGAAACACCCTGTTCATTTTGGATTTTAAGGACTAAAGCCTGGAAAGCATCAAACGTATCAGATTTTTCCCTTAAAAAATTTACCCACGAAAATCGAGTAAAATCATCAACAGTTAAAAAAATGTATCTTTTACCTCCGATGCTTTCAGTGCGAGTAGGTCCCATTAAGTCCATGTGAACCAATTCAAGAGGACGTTTGGTTGTAAAGCTGTTCACCTTTTTATGAGGGGCACGGGTTTGCTTTCCAAGTTGACATGGTCCACACACATGGTTCAGATTCTTACCCAGTTTAGGTACTCCTCTCACAAGCTCTTTGTTGGCTATCTTAGTTAGGTCTTTGAAATTCATGTGACCTAATCTTTGATGCCACAAATCAATGTTACTTATGATGGCAGAGTGACAAGTGAGATCATTAGTAGTAACAATCCCATAGCAGTTATCAGATGTGCGAACCCCATGCAAGACAGTATTTCCCTTTTTATCCAAAATTTCACATTTATTTTTTGAAAACAATACTTCATGATGGGAATCACACATTTGACTAATGCTCAAAAGATTTGCTTTAAGACCATCAATAAGTAGAGCATTTTCCAGCTTGGGAAGACCAGCAACACTTATAGAGCCCTTACCAATGACTCTAGAAGTGCCACCATCTCCAAAGGTAACAATTCCTCCTTCATATTTTTCAAGGGAGGTGAAGTAGGATTTGTTACCGGACATGTGACGAGAGCACCCACTATCAAGTTACCACATGTGTGAGTCACGTGCTTTTAGAGCAGTGTGACCAACTAAACAAGTCAAATCATCTTTTCTTACCCAAATCTTTTTGGTCTTGGTAAATGTCTTGGCGTTGTGAACACCCTCATGAATCTTGGTATTTCGCCTAGACATGTAAGGTTGTCTCCTAACCCAACAAGTATTCGAATTTCTACCATTTTGAGACACCTTACCAAACAATTCAAAGCAATAAGGACGAATGTGGCCATACCTACCACAGTGATGACAAATAAAAACAGGTTTTACCTCCCTTTTGTTGATCTTACCCCCTTTAGGTAGATGAAGAGAGGGATCACCCTGGTCTACTTTCAGCTTTCCCTTTGCTTGAGTCTTCAGGTCATGTGAAGTAGAGGCCTGTCCCTTGTGAGCTGTCGCACCATAGCCTAGCCCACTTTTGTCATAACCCATTTGTTGAGACCCGAGGATGTCTTCTAAAGATTTGGAACCTTTGTTCCACATGGCAATTGTGGCTCTAGCAATACGGAGTTCTTTATCTTTCTGACAGACTATCTTTTCCAATGTAGCTTGTGATATCTCAAGGCTTTCAAGCTTCTCTTCATATGTGGAATACACTTTCAGAAGTTCATTCCTTTCAGTTTCACAGGATAGAAGTTTTCCACATAGGTCTTGTCTGTCACTTGAGATCTTGATGACATTCTGCTTTGTTGCTACAAGTTCTCCTTTTAGCTTGACATTCTTGCTTTCATATGCTTTGAGCTTGAGAGAGAGTTTGTCATTGATTTTGGACAAATTCAGAGATTCCTCGTAAAGCTTTTCGTAAGCTTGTTGTAGTTCATCACCATTAATCTCCTCATTTTCTTCTGATGTTTCATCATCCTCTTTTTGCTCTTCATTCTCCTTGACCTCATCCAATCTAGCAACTAAGGCAGGAAAGTTGTTGGATGGTGGTGAAGGTGAATCTCCTCTTTCATGAAATTGGCTAAGAATTTCCCATGCATCTTTAGCCTTTGTGCAGTGAGCAACCCGTTGCTGTTCTTCATCAGAAATTGCTCCACGAATAGTAATCAGGACTCTCTGATTGCTCAGATTGTCAACACTTTCTGTATTTTCTTCAATGGCTTGCCAGCCTTCTGGGTCAAAAGCTCTCAGAAACGCCCTCATTCTGATCTTCCAATACAAGTAGTTACTCCTATCAAAGGTTGATCTATGCTTGTCAATTCATGATTTTAATACTCACTCAAATTATCAAGGAAAAACTCACCAAAATTACTCTAGAAGTAAACCTTAGAAAACCTCAAAGTAGATCTAGAAAACCTCGTCCTAGTTTTGGAGTAAAACAACTACTTATAGAAATCCTGGATTTTGAGGCTCGCTCGAGCGAAGCTTCTCTTGCTCGAGCGAGGAACTTATCTCGCGTGATTTCCATAAGTGGCTTCGCTCGAGCCACGCATCCTCTGCTCGAGCGAACAAACAACTCTTTCAGGCCTTTATGCAGACACAGTCCTTCGCTCAAGCCACGCAAGCTTTGCTCGAGCGCACATTCATCTCTTTCAGGTTTTTGCCAGACGCAGTCCTTTGCTCGAGCGAGGAAGACAAAACTGTAAGGAAATTTACAACTCAATCACACAAGTTTGTTCGCGGGATTGACAAGACTAAGGGACCTAACAACGCCCTCAACCCCTTGGACGGTCACACTGAGCATCACATTTGGACAAGTCTGACTGTCCACTTCGCAATTGGTGGAGTTCAATGGTGCACTCATTCAAGGTTTAACAAGTCAACTTAGGCCTCGTTTGGGAACATATATTTTAATAATTTTTTGACTTTTTGTTAAAATATGAGGTAAAAAAAAATTAGTATTTTTGAAATGACTTTTTAATTTTTTATGAAAAAATGTGCAAAAAGTAAAAAGAAAAGGGAATCTTTGATTTTTTTTGTATAGGTTATAGGGTTTTTGGTTTTTTTTAGTAACTTTTTGACTTTTAAGCTAAAACAAACACATACCAAACGAGACCTTAGTTTGGTGTGCACCTGGCTTAAGATACCCTACACATTATAAAAAAATAAAAAAAAAAAAATCAGTTGAAAACAAAACGATTCAAGAATAAGATATTTTCTCAAGGAAAAATTGTATCCGTACATAAATTTTATACTGAAAACACTATAAAAATAATGTGTCAGTTCGTAATAAAAATCATCTTCATAAGTGTTTTTGTTTAAAAGTGAAAAATTCATATTAAGTCACATTATTTTGTGCACGTTTTCTATTTATATATCATTACTCATATTATATATAATTTCATAACTATATTACAATAATTTGTAACTAATACCACAAAAAATGTAAGGACTTATCTTAGGTGTGCCTTGCATATGGTATGCAAGGCATTTACACCCTTTCTATTTCGCATTTACACCTTTTATGTATTGGGTTATACGATATTTTTTGAAAGTTTACACATTGGTGACCTGCTAAACGGGCCACTTTGCAGGTAAATTAATTAAATAATATAATATATTAATAATTTCATAAAAGGTCCTAAAAGGTGTAAAATGTGAAAAACTTTCAGAAACTGGTGTAAGTATTTTGACGAAAAGGTATAAACTTTCAGAAAAATGTGTAAACTTTCAGAAAATGGTGTAAGTGTTTGGACGAAAAGGTATAAACTTTCAGAAAATGGTGTAAGTATTTCGACGAAAAGGTATAAGTTTAGAATTTTTTCAGAAAAGGTGTAACGTTTCAGAAAAAGGGTGTAAAATTTAGTTTATTGTAAATTTTATCGACAAATAACAATTTAGTTGCTAAAGGTTGAAAATTTTATTACCATCAGCCCCCTCTTCTCTGTTTCCCACCAACACTCTCTCTGTTGTCTCTCATACGCACACAGAATAGTCACCACCAATCCTGACCCCCGTTGACCACCCAAGCATCGGTGGCCTCCGGTGCTCGCCGCTGTCTGACATCACCACCGCCACGGCGACCGCTACGGCCACCGCCACCGGTGCTTCTGCAAATCGAAGGTTTTTTTTTTCTCTCTCTCTCTCTATCGATCTTGGTCTCTCTTTGTCAATGTCGGCCTCTTCTCCGTCGATGTCGGTCTCTCTCTATCGATCCCTGTCTATCTCGATCTATCTCCAACGATCTTGGTATGTCTGTGTCGATCTCGGTCTCTTCTCTGTCGATCTCGGTGTGGCTGTCTCTGTTGATCACTGTCCATCTTGGTGTCTCTGTCTGTCGATCTCGATCTGTCTCTCTCTCTCTCTCTCTCTCTCTGTGTGTGTCCCTTCGTCTATATTAAAAATGGTTCTCTTTTACATTGACATACTTGGTTGGATCCCAAACTCGTGTTCTCTGAAATGGACTTGTACTGAGAGAAAGACCAAGCCCTCTGAAATGCCGCTTCTCTCTCACATTGCCATTATTTGAACAAGACAAATATAGGTTGATTGGATTTTAGGAACTTACACGTTTTGTGAAAAAACGGAACTTACACCTTTTGCGAAGTTACTTACATCTCTTCTGAAAACACTTACACTATTTGTGGAAGGTTACACATTTGTGAAATAATTTACTTTGTAAAATCTTCACATTTTCGTTGAAATACTTACACCTTTTGTGAAAAGTTATTACTTTTGTAAACAATTTTATTAAAAAAATTTACACATTTTATTGGAAGTTACACCTTTTCTGAGAACAGAACTTACACTTTTTTTGCAAATAACTTACATCTTTGTTGAAAAAATTTATAACTTCTATGGAAAATATGTTTTGATAAAGTTTATACCTTTTGTTAAAAACTAACACCTTTGTTGAAAGTTTACACCTTTTAGTGGAAATAATTACACATTTTCTAAGAAGTTACTCCGTTTGTGAAACAATATTTTTTTAGAAAATTTACACCTTTTATTAGAACTTACACCTTTTGTGACATAACTTACATCTTTTGTAAAAATATTTACACCTCTTATGGAAATATGTTTGAATAAAGTTTACGCCTTTTCTTAAAAACTTACACGTTTTCTGAAAATTTACACTTTTTACTGGAAATATTTACACCTTTTCTGAAAGGTTACTCTAATTGTGAATTAATTTTTTTCAAGAAATTTACACCTTTTGTGACATAACATATATCTTTTCTGAAAATATTTACACCTTTTATGGAAAATATGTTTGGATAAAGTTTACACCTTTTGTTGAAAGTTTACACATTTTGGGGAAATACTTAAAGTTACACCTTCTGTGAAATTATATTTTCCATAAAATTTACACCTTTAATGGGAACTTACATCTTTTCTGGAAAAAAACATACACCATTTGTGACGTAAGTTACATCTTTTGGGAAACCATTTACAAGTTTTTTTTGAAAATTTACACCTTTCATGGAAAAAGATTTGCATAAAATTTATACCTTTTGTTAAAAACTTACACCTTTTCTGAATGGTTACACCTTTTTGTGGAAATACTTACACTTTTGCTGAATGGTTACTCCTTTTGTGAAAGAACTTTCTCCATAAAATTTACACATTTTATGGGATATTACACCTTTTTTGAATCTATTTACACCTTTTTTAAAAATTTACACCTTCTATGGAAAATATGTTTTCATCAAGTTTACACCTTTTTTTAACAACTTACACCTCTTCTGAAAAGTTACTCCTTTTGTGAAAATCCAAATTTTAAAAAAACTTACACCTTCTAATAGGAGTTACACCTTTTCTAAAAAACAAAATTTACACATTTTCTGACATAAGTTACATCTTCGGTGAAGACAATTACACCTTTTTTGAAAATTTACATGTTTTATGGAAAATACGTTTTGATAAAGTTTGTGTTATAACCTTTACGAAAGTTTACACTATTTGGTGGAAATACTTACACCTTTTCTGCAGAGTTAAACCTTCTGTGAAAAAAAATCTTTCATTAAATTTACAGCTTTTATGGGAACTTACGCCTTTTCCGAAAACAAAACTTACATCTTTTGTGAAAATATTTAAACCCTTTTTGAAAATTTACACCTTCTATGGAATATATGTTTTCATAAAGTTTGCATGTTTTATAAAAACTTACACCATCTCTGAAAGTCTACACCTTATGGTGAAAATACTTACACCTTTCGTCAAAGGTTACACGTTTCTCGAATTTTTTTTTCCTGTCATATATATTTACACCTTTCGCATAGAACTTACAACTTTTGTTCTACTTTTCCAGAAAAGGTGTAAATTTTATGAAAGAAATTATTTCACAAAAGTTTTAACTTTTCAAATATGTGTATGTTTTTCCGAAAAAAGTGTAAATAACCTCAGAGAAGATGCAAGTTTTGTTTTCACTAAAGGTGTAAGTTCAAATAATATGTGTAAATTTTATGAAAAAAATTATTTCACAAAATGCGTAATTTTTCAAGAAAGTTGTAAACATTTCCACGAAAGGGTGTAAAATTTAGAAATAGTTGTAAACTTTATGAAAGATAATATTTCACATAAGCTGTAAGTATTGTTTTTATAGAAGATATAAGTTCCCAAAGCTGAAATTTTATCACCACCCACCACCCAACCGTCGCGGGCTAGCGTTGCCCACCGCCGTCTGACATTCCCACCGCCACCGCCACCGCCACCGCCACCGCCACCGCCGCTGGTGCAGATCAAAGGTTTTTCCTGTCACTATTGATCTTGGTCTCTCTTTGTCCATCTCGGGCTCTTCTCTGTCGATGTCGGTCTCTCTCTCTCTGTGCCGATCTCTGTCTGTACCGATCTTGGTCTCTCTCTATCGATCTTGGTTTGTCTGTGTCGATCTCGGTCTGTCTCTCTCTGTCGAACCATGTCTATCTCGGTCTCTGTCTGTCGATATCGGTCTGTCTCTCTCCCTCCCTTCCTCTATATTAAAAACATGTTCTCTTTTACATCGACATATTGGTTGGATTTGGACCCGGATTGGCTATTCGAAGCCCTTCCAAACGCCCTTTCTCTCACACATTGCCATGAACAACACAAATACAGTTTGATTGGATTTTAGCAACTTACTCGTTCTGCGAAAAACGAAACTTACACCTTTTGTGAAGTTAATTTCATTTTTTGTGAAAACACTTACACTATTTGTGGAAGGTTACACTTTTTGTGAAATAATTTATTTTGGAAATTTACACATTTTGTGAGCATTTACACATTTTTGTTGAAATACTTACACCTTTTCGGAAAAAGTTACCCCTTTTGTAAAATAATTTTATTACAAAAATTTACACATTTTATTTGAAGTTACACCATTCTGAAAACAGAACTTACACGTTTTGCAAAATAACATACATGTTTTGTGAAAAAATTTGCTTTTTAAAAAACTGAAACGTTCTATGGAAAATATGTTTTCATTAAAGTTTACACCTTTTCTTAATTTTTCTGAAAACATTTACACCCTTTTTGAAAGTTTACACCTTTCATAAACCATACACCTTTTCTTAAAGTTTACACCTTTTGGTGGAAATACTTACACGTTATCTGAAAAGTTACTCCATTTATGAAATAACTTTTTCCATAAAATTTACACCTCTTATTAGAATTTACACCTTTTCTGAAAAAAAAAGTTATACCTTTTGTGAAATGACATCCATCTTTTGTGAAAACAGTTAAACCTTTTTGAAAATTTACAACTTTTATGGAAAATATGTTTTCAAAAAGTCTACACCTTTTGTTAAAAACTTACACCTTTTTTGAAAATTTACCCCTTTTGGTAAAAATACATACACTTTTTTCTGAAAATCTACTCCTTTTGTGAATTTTTTTTTCCCATGAAATTTACACCTTTTATTAGAAGTTACACCTTTTATGAAAACAAAAGTTACACCTTCTGTGACATAACTTACATGTTTTGTGAAAACAGTTACATCTTTTTCGAAAATTTCCACCTTTTATGCAAAAGTTTTCAACTTTTGTTAAAAACTTACACCTTTTCTGAGAAGTTATTCCTGTTGTGAAATAGTTCATACACCTTTTCTGAAAACCAAAGTTACACGTTTTGTGACATAACTTATATCTTTGTGAAAAGAGTTACACGGTTTTTGGAAATTTACACGTTTTATGGAAAATATGTTTTCATAAAGTTTACACATTTTGTTAAAAACTTACACTTTTTCTGAAAGTGTACACCTTTTGGGGAAAATATTTACATATTTTCTGAAAAGTTACTCCATTTGTGAAAAAAAAAAATTGCAAACAATTTACCCCTTTTATTAGAACTTGCAGCTTTTGTGCCAAATTTACATCTTTTGTGAAACATTTACAACTTTTTCCATAAAAGGTGTAAATGTTTTCACAAAAGATGTATGTTATTTGACAAAAGTTGTAACTTTTGTGAAATGAAAATGTGTAAGTTCAAATGAAAGGTGTAAATTTTATGAAAAAATTTATTTCTGAAAAGGTGTAAGTATTTTCACCAAAAGGCGTAAACTTTCTGAAAAGGTGTATCTTTTTAAGAAAATGAGTAAATTTTGTTAAAGGAAATTTTCAATAAATAGTGTAAATTTTCAAAAAAGCTGTAAATGTTTTCATAAAAGATATAAGTTGTTTGACAGAACGTGTAAGTTTTCTTTTCAAAAAGATGTAAGTTCCAATAGGAGGTGTAAATTTTATGAAAAAATAATATCATAAAAGGAGTAACTTTTCAGAAATGGTGTAAGTACTTCCACTGAAAGGTGTAAACTTTCAGAAGGTGTAAGGTTTCACAGAAGGTATAAATTTTATGAAAGCAAATTTTCCATAAAAGGTGTAAATTTTCAAAAAAAACATGTAAATGTTTTCACAAAATATGCAAGTAATGTCACAGAAGGTGTAAATTTTGTTTTCAGAAAATGTGTGACTTCCAAGAAATGGTGTAAATTTGATAAAAAAAATTAATTCACAAATGGAGTAACTTTTCAGAAAAACGTGTAAGTATTTGCACCAAAATGTGTAAACTTTTAGAAAAGGTGTATGCTTTTAGCAAAAGGTGTGAATTTTATGAAAAAATTTATTTCACAAAAGGTGTAACTTTTCAAAAAAGATTTATGTTTTTCACAGAAGGTGTAAATGCTTTTCAAAAATAGTCTAAGTCTTCGATTCACAAAATGTGTAAATTTTATGCAAAGTTTATTTCACAAAAGAAGTAACTTTTCAGAGAAGGTGTAACTATTTTCAGCAAAAGGTGTAAGATTTAAGAAAAGGTGTAAGTTTGAACAAAAGATGTATATTTTTTGAAAGAAATTATTTCACAAAAAGTATAATTTTTGAGAAATGGTGTAAGTTTTTCCACAAAAGATCTAAGTAAATTGGCAAAAGGTGTAAGTTGCGTTTTCAAAAAATGTGTAAGTTTGAACAAAATGTGTAAATTTTTGGAAAAAAAATATTTTACATAAGGTATAACTTTTGAGGAATCCTGTAAGTAATTTCACTACAACGTATAAGTTTTTGAAAAGGTGAATGTTTTAACAAAATATGTAAATTGTATGATACAATTTCTTTCACAAAAGGTGTAAATTTTTTGAAAAGGTGTATGTTTTTTTCACAAAAGGTGTAAGTCACTTCACAAAACGTGTAAGTCATGTTTTCACGAAAGGCGTATGTTTTTCCACAAAAGCTTTAAGTGATTTCAAAAAATGAGTGAGTTTTGTTTTTACAAAAAGTGTAAGTTCCAAGAGAAGCTGTAACTTTTATGAACAAAATTGATTTATAAATGATGTAACTTTTCATAAAAAGGTGTAAGTAAAGTCAGAAAAGGTGTAAGTTGTCAGAAAAATTATCAAATTTTCAAAAAAGGCGTAAGTGTTCAGAAAAGGTGTAAGTTCCCTTGGCATGTCCGTCTCTCTTCCATCTCGGACCCTCTCTCTCTGTTTGTTTGTCTCTCTCCGTTGTTCCATTTCCCCGTAGCTGTAGGGTTTTACAGAGAAAAATATTTGAGAGCAAAAATCATATTGAAAGAACAAGCTTATTTATTTGAGTTTAGTGAACATCAATCATTTAAGTTCTTGGGAAGGCTAGCCATGGAAGTGGATGCATAAATTCTTTTTTGAAGTTGATTTTTGTCGCTGGAGCACAACCGCAAGGGTTAATCGAGCACCACCGTCGCTTTGTCTCCTCTAGTTGGTATTTCCTTTATTTCGCGCTCTCTCTTCTCTGTCTCCTTGTTTGTCTTCTTTCATTCGCATATACCTTCCCACCTAACCCGAAATCGACCCAATAGGAACTGTTTTGTACTCCATTTTCGTATTTTGTGCTATTCGAATAGGAACTCTTCCCTCTGCTACCCCAAATTGACCCAATAGGAAGTGTTCTGTACTCGATTTTTGTATTTTCTCCCTTTCTAATAGGAAGTCTTCCCTCTGTTATCAGTGCTGCAAGTTGAACATAGGTATCATAGTAGTTAGCAACAAGCATAAAAGGTGTTCTTCATTTACATGGCCAACTTGTTAGGTTATATATAACCAAAAAAGACTTTAAATTGTTTTTGCGTAATGTTGGCACGAGAAAAACAAATTTTTTTTTAGAGTACCCAACAAAACAAAAAGAAGAAACTCGAGAAATAAACAATTATTAATCTTGATTCAGCAACGGCTAGCACAGTCGGTTGAATTCTGCTTTCAATTTTGTAGTACTTGGTGATTTTTTTATATTGCCGGAACTTATGTTTAGAAACAACATGTGTTACATGGACTCTTCAAAATAGATCAAATACCCGTGTCGGACACCCGAGAGTCGGACAAGGGTACATGATATGTGTCGGATACTTTTCAATAGATACTTCTTATATAATTGTATATAACACAATTATTATATGTGCATATTATTGTCAATTGTTACAGCAGCCCATGTACTTTTGTCTTTGTGTCATTTGTTTTGCAAAAATTTTGAATGGCCTCGCTTTGCATCGTTAATTGTGAACTTTTGTATCAATTACGTCCATTTGATTACAACTCTTCACTGTTTTCTATCAAAAAATATGCATATACGTGGCAACTGTACTTTTTGTTGTAGTCAACTTATAACTTTACTAAACTTAGATAATCTTAATCAATTGACATTACAATATCTGTTATAAAAATCACAAACGGCTTTAGCAATTTGACCCAAATTGTCCAGGAAATTTAAAATCAAGTGTCAGAATTGAGAGAGTTTAAAGTGCATCGATTCAAATTAGACAACGGACAAAATGTGTACACCACCCCTGTAATTTTCCCTTGAATCTAATTTGTATGATTTGCTCTTTCATAAAGGGGAAGGAAAAGATTGAAGACAATTGGCGAACAACATATCCAAATATCTAACACTATCGTTGGCTCTTCTCGAAAGCGGCCAGTTGCACCATTCATTTGTTATAGGTACTAGTTGTTCATTTTGACAATCTGGAATTACATTTTTTGTAGTGAAAGTGCATGCCTTGTCGAAGTTCAGTTTGTGATGTTTGAAATTGGTTTCGTTCCGTATGTCTGAAAATGTTTAAATTGGTGTCGATTCAGTCCCGGATGTACGAAAGGTGTGTTATGCAGATTTTGGGGCCAGCTTGACATAAATACTTGCATATATATATATATATATATATTCATATTTAAGATTTAGTGATGACACGCTTCACGATGCTTGCATGCAGCCAGCAACAATTGAAGGAAATGTAAGGGCCAGACAACACTCAACGAAAAATGGTGAGTGTGGAAATCTATTTTCTCTATAATACACTATGATAGAAACACATGGCTGGGTTGCTATCCACGTATTGTATTGAATGGTCGTACTGGGCTTGTGATTGTTTCACGTTTGTTGGATTGTAGCATGTAATAATGTCACCTTCCTATTGTTTTTGTAAATTTCAATTCGTTGTAAAAGTCCAGCTACGTTTTGTCGCTGAGTTTTTCCTGCAACTGTTATTTGTATTTGCAATCTTATTTAATTACCAACAATGCATGCGGATTGCGTTTGGCTTAAAGTTTTAGTTACAGTTATTTTGGACTCAAAGTTGTTACTTGTCTTGTACGTCTGTCACTTTCGTGCTTAAAGAGTAGAAAGGAGCTTGGGGAAAGGTGGAAGGCACTCCCCTCTGATGAGAAAAAGAGGTTTGCGGAAATGGCTAAGGCGAGCGTCGAGGAACACACCAAAGTAGTACCATATGCACCGAAGTCTGAAAAGGTAATTACGTACTTCATGTTTTCGTAAATGCATTTGGCTAGGTCCTACTTTGCTGACATTGTTGGTTGTATTTTTGTATTAATTTAAGGGTAAAAAATGTGCAGGGTAAAAGGCAACTCCGCATATTATTGAAGTCAATTGTTGAGCTAGTTAACCGGTTCAACGAAGCACAAAAGTAGGCAGTCATTGACATTGGGTTTGGTGGCCTCGTGGGGATGAAGTGTACACGTATAGATCATGACTTGTGCGCATGGTTGGTACAGAACTTCGATCCTGACAGTAGTTCATTGAATGTTCATGGCCGTCAACTCAGGCTCACTTGTAAGGTAGTTAATGTTTTATTGGGAATATGGTGTGAAGGCAATGATGTGCAGTTGGCTAGGTCATTAGAAGCATATCCCAATATCTACGATGAGGTTGGAGTTGTTAACGGAGTCATTCCTTTGAACAAGTTGAGACTTTATCTAACCGAGACTGATGGTGCGGAGGATGAGTTTCAGAGGAAATTTGCGCTTTACGTCTTGGGGGCCATGTTGTGTCCTACCACAATGACCGCCTTGAAGCCATCGTTCATTCATGCCGCGAAGGACGTGAATGGTATGTGAGCTTGTAATTGGGCAAAGTTGACACTGCAATTCCTTCACAACGGTGTTCGCAAGTATAAGAGTAAAGGTCATCGCGCTGCAACTGGATGTGTTTTCCTGCTAATGGTATGCCAATAACTCAATTGTTTTTTCCATTCCCCCGTTCATATGTTTCATGCATTGTTCTGTCATGGTTCAACAAATTGGGCTTGATTGGGATATACAATGTTACCTACTATGTGAGTCCGACAAATAACACTCTTCCTGACCAAGTATGGTACTCGCAGAAAGATATTTTCTGCGACCACCATCATGAATTTAAGAACAAAGAGTACAGGGCAAAAAGTATGACGGACCTCAATGGAGGAACCAATTTGCCTACGTTGCGAAGAGGGGAACATAATTGATTGATCTTTATCGGTTTGGAATAATCAATCAGACACAGAACTGACACAGGAAATATTATACACATTTGTAGGCAGAGTTGAAGAAGAATATACAAAAGAAACCTTCATAGGACCATTACCAAACCAAATGTATTGATTCTGGGAAAGGTCTTTTGGGTTGCAGCCATTCATATATACAAACATGTACATAACTTTTTTTTCTTGGTTTTATCAATAAAGTCCTTGGTTTGCTGTATATTTTTTTTCCCAAAAAACATTGCATGATATGTGCCTATAAAGTTGACAGCATCGTAAACAAAATCGGTATTCTATGTATGTTCAGCTACAAAATTGACAATAATGAATGTCATTGTTACTGAATATAGTTGATTTTTGTGGGAAAAAGAAATTAATTATGGTGTGCCCCTTAATGTCCACAGCTATTGTACCTTGATTGTGTTTGTCTGAGCTCCACAAGTACGTCGGCTACAACGCGGTCCAGGCCTCGGCTTCATGATTGGGGTGATACCCAAATACGGGAGACATTGCGACGTTTCAGAAGGAAGCAAAATTTCCCAACAATTGCGGTAAGCACTCCAACCTCTGTGCACATTTCACACCATCGACTCACTTGTCTTCAACATACAATGTTAGACTTCATTCATGCGTTTCTATGATTAGGTAGAGTTTGATTACAGTAATGACGAAAGCAACGCCGATCATGCTGACATGGATGCACACCATGTCGATAACCAACAAAAATGACAGTACGATGAAGTTCGTATGAGCAACGTAGAGTTCGACAGTCGCGAACTGAAGGAAATGATTAAGCAAGTTCTCCAGAACCAAACATATTTAATGGAGATGTTGCAGCATTTCCAAGGCAAGCAAGTTGTTGACAATGACAAGGTAATCTATCCAATCATTACGCAATTTTGACATAGTTGAGCCACATCATTTGAAGATGATTTATAAGACTAAGTTGACGTATGTGTTTGTATGATTAGGTGGAAGGCAATGATGTGTGTATCATTAACCTCTCCTCCAATGTTGCTGAACTGAAGGAAATGCTGAAGCAACTGCTTCAACGTTTCAATTTGGGCTGCAACAAACCGTTCCCTGAACATACCAATTTAGGTGAACTGAAGCAAATGCTATACCACCTCATCGAAGTTATATTCTCTAGACCACAACCAGCAGGTGTGGACAAACAGGGTGTGGACCTTGCTGTTGGAGTGGAGGCGCATGACGATGGCGTGGTCAAACCATCTGACGAAGTTAACCCAATGAAGTGTAATATTTCAGATGTACAAGGGGTGGATCACCAACAACAGAATGTGAAGGGAACCTTGGCAAGGGACAAAAGTCATTTCCATGATAGACATAAGCTGAACATCGAAGAAGGTAGGGACAACCAGAAGAAGGGAGGCCTTCAGTCGGGGGAAACATACGAAACTGAAGATAAATACACTCCTAACCTTCAGTCAGTGGGCGTCAAGAACGTGGCGTGCGATGTGCATACTTCTCCTACTAAGCTTGGCCAACCATTGGGAGCAACTAGAATTGTTAGAGGAAGAGGAAAGGGAAGAGGAAGAGGAAAAGGAAAAATGCGCAGAAGTGGAGTTCAAGCCACTGAGGTCGGGGATATGCAATTGTGCATCGATAGCAAAACAATTAGTGGAGTTGACGACATCAGTTCACCTGTGGATGTTGATGGTGTGAATAAGGTGAACAAGGTACAAATACTGCCTTCAATGCCCCATAAGTTCTGAATGACCAATTCATGTCCACATCAATAATGTCAATCACTAATTTTACAATCATCTGTGTTGTATTCTACTAGTTGTCAAACAATTGCATGTTTGCAGTTATGACTGCTGGCATATGTTTTTACACATTTCTAATAAACTATGCACCAACATCACAAGTTGGGAAAACTTTGAGGTTCGGAGTTTATATATCATTTAACGTTCTTTTTCATGACTAACAACCTTGTAATGTAAGCTTCAATTTTTTTTATGAGATGTGTTGTGTTAGTTGGCTGTTTATTTTTGTAGGACTTGTTGAGGATATTGGATAGCGAAGGGTTGTTATCGGCGGAGGAACAAAAACTTGTCGACTATTGTAGACGTGCCCCGCGAGAGAGAACTCTTCGGGCTCCGCGCCGCGTGAGGGCGCGAATCTCGTTTTGTTCTCTGAGCTACTACAGTGCGGACTCAATGTCACGGTTCTGAATCTAATCTCACAAAGTGCAACGTGAGACCGATAAATCACCAAAGAGTCCAAATCCGACAAATCGTTTTTGGAAAACTGATTTTTATAAAGAAGTGCCAAACATGGACTGCTTTGCCAGATATAGAGTCACTGCCTAAATATTTTATTTTGGGGGGAGTTTAGGAAACCCTGACTCGTGCCTAAGGCCACGTGTCCGTCATCACCAAAGTTGCCTTGGCTCAGGAACTTGGGTACGAGAGGGGAAGGTCATGCAATGAGCACCCCCGCTCGCCGATCAAAGATCGGCCTTGTACTAAGCATGATATTTTGTTTTTGAAAACACATGTGCTCTTATTCCGGTTAATTAGCTAATCTTACTACATGATGCGCACAGCATACAAGTATAGACTAGATCGCCTAATTTGGAACAAAACATTGCATGTTCGTTTGAAAATGGTTTGAGGTTTGCTACTCGCAAGTAGGCTAAGACGAGGATTTTGATGAATTGTTCCAATTCAAGTAATCCAACCTTCACCCACAGGCATTCAGGCAGTTATATCAAATAAGCAGTTAGCCTTATGGCAAGCATGCTTTCATGGAAACATTTACACACATGCAGTATGCTAAAGCGTAAACACTCACAGTGTACTCCGAGCCAAAACAGAGAACTAGTTAGAAATCATGCATGATCCTAGTTCATGTTAAGATGGCTAATGCAACACATGAAAAATGCAACTAGAGAGGCTCGGCTATCTAAGATGGCATGTGAAATGCAGCTTGATAACATGTATTCAAATTGGAATTGAAATACAATGCAGTTTGTATAATGCGCCAAGCCCGGTGCATGCAAGACAGATGAATGGATGCACGCATGCATAGCATAAGGTATGGTAATTGAAATATGCCCTAAAACTAGCCATCGTAAGCGGTTAAGTAAAAGGGAGAAAGAAATGGGGGTTGGAAGACATGCATCACACACACACACGCTTATTACAACAGTTGGCCCTCTCGACGGAGGGTCCGAATAAGAAGCTAACTAGCTAATCTAAGCTAATTAAACTAATTATTACATAACAACGAAGCTAATTAACTAATCCTAATTAACTAACTATTACAAAATAATTAAGCAGCTAAACGCATTAACTTACTTAACTATAGAATCCAAAGCATAAACTAGCTAAGCAAATTAGCTAAGTAAAGTAGTAAAACAATGTCCTCAAATGGAGAAGAATGCATGCATGCCCGGTCGCCTCGTTCGGAAATCCGTCGCGATGCCCTGATTTGCCTCTGTTTGCAACTGTTCTCAGAACTTTGCACCAAGCTCCAGAAAGCTTCTAACTCATCTTGGGGACCTGTAGGAGGGTGGCCGACCAGTTGTTGATGTGGGAGACCACCTGCCGACCACTTTCTTTTATTGCAGATCAAAAAAAGTGGTCGGCCAGCTAGTTTTTCTGGCTGGCTGACCAGTTGTTGCTGCACTCATCCAGTTTGCTGCAACAGAAAGCAAGAAAGGGCATGGCAATGTATTTGCAAGATATGTGTGCACAACCACCCTCCCTATTATTTCATAAGCTCAAGGGAGTGTGGTTCTCGACCCTCGGGCCACCAATCGCGCATCTCGATACCTGATGGCCGAGAGGCGAAGTTGCACAATTCAATATGAAATGAATGCACACATAAACACATAAGGCCTAGAACTCTATCATGTATGATCAAGAGCGTCGACGACCAAAAATTGAGGCACGTTTCATCACTTCAAGTATGAAACATCTCTCGTTTCTCGTGTTTGGACTAACACCTATTCCAAACAAAATGCAACAAAAGCATGGCATACACAATGCGACTCAAGCATGCAAACATGCAATGCAACTAAAGCATGCAAACGTGCAATACAATGAAACAAGCATGTGAACAATATGCAAAAGATAAGCATGCAAGCATGCAATGCAATGTGACATAGCATACTCAATGCCAAAGGCATGCACACTTAATGCAAAGCAATAAAATAGCATACACAATGCAAACAACAACATGGCATTCACAATGCAAGGTAACATGGCATACACAATGCTCAATGGACTTAAACCGAATATGGGTAGACCTCAGCCATGCCCAAAACAGAGGCCATAATGATGAAACTAAGGCACAAAAAGGCAAGGTAAGCATGCTCAATGCAATGGCCTATCAACTAGGCCTAAGAACACAACTCTCAAGCATGATGAAGAAATGATAAACATGGAAGTGTGACAACACTAAAGGCTCTGAAATCAAGTGTGAAATGATGCCAAATCATTCAAACAACACAAGTAAAGCATGCAAGAGAACCTAAGGCACAAAGCCATTAAAGGGACTATGCAAGGGGCATGCGATACATGGCACAAATGATTGAACCAATCATGGACAGAGTTTAAATAGGTCTAAACAATGACGAAAACATGCTGAGATAAAGGCTCAAAGACCTAGGCATGCAAGCATACAAGCTAGGTCATAAACAAGGCAATAAATGCACAACACTCAAAGGCATTTAAAGAGTGAATGAAGTGAGAACATGGCAATGCTACATGCTCTGAAATGAAGTATTAAATGATGCCAAATCATCTAAATAACACAAATAAAGCATGCTATGGTACCCAAAGCTTGAAGCTAGCATAGGCACTTACACTATAGCTATGCAAAACATGAAGCATATGGCAAGGGCAACCCAAAGCAGTCCTAGAACATGTCAAGATGAGTCTAAAACATACATGGAAGGAAGCCAAAATATGCTAGCATGAAGGGCATAAAGCATGATATATGCAAGGCAAATAAGGTGGATTACACTACACCTATCAAGACCAAGTATGTGATGACTTAACCAACAAAAATCAGAGTTATATCATGGAAAAATAACCCCAAAAACACACTGAAATGATAACTCGCAAGCTTAGGCATGAAGGCATACGCAATGGTTCATGTTAAGGCATAAAGGGGCAAACCCTCCAACGCATTGAAAAAGTGAAAGATGTGAATGCATGACCATGAAACATGCATTGAAATCACATAATAAATGATGCCAAATCATTCAAATAGGTCAAGCAATGCATGCTAGTGGACTTGATACACAAAGCTAACAAGCTAGTATGCACTATGGCTATACAAAGCATGGCATGCATGACCAAAACAACACAAATCAGAGCCAGAGCATGCTAAAACATGGACAAAAGCTTCTTAGAGTTAAGCCAAAAGCATGCTAGAATGACATGTTAAAGCATGATACACATTAGGCTATTGAATGGAATGGCACTACAAGTGCATGGAGCATGTAGGGAGCTACCAAGCCAACCCAAAATAGAGGTATGACATGGCAAAACATCACCAAAAACATGCTGAAATGGACTCAAAACAAGCTAGAATGACATGCTACTTCATGAAGCATACAAGACTAGTTTGTGAGAAATACACTACAAGTGTATAAGGCATACAAAGGATGACAAAACCAAGTAAAAACAGTGGCATGTCATGCTGAAATAAGGCCTAAAATAGGCTAAGATGTGGCCAACACAAGCTTAACAAACATCCTCACACATGAGGCAAATGAAGCAAGTAAACAAGACACAAGGAGAGGGGATGACCCTCTCCTATTTGGGACCTCAAAACACTACTTCCACCACTGAAATTCCTCTAAGTTTCAGTGGTGAGAAGGCCAAAACAAGGTGGTCCCAAAAGCTCAAAAAGAAGGCATAAAAGCAAGGCCAAACAAGGCCTAAGAGGGGGTAGACAACCCCCAACACAAAAGTGACCTTAAACAAACATTTTAAGCATGCAAAAATAGAACTTTTTGCAGTAGGAGGTTAAGCTTAAAAAAGCATGCAAATAGGTTTAAAAGCTTAAGAAAAAATAAGGGTTTAAGGAGTTAAAGGCTCACCCTTGAAGAACACTTTTGAAGCTACAACTCCAGCAAGTTTTTCTGACCAAAACCAGTCCAAAAACTCTAAAACCAACCTTAAGAAGCCTCAGCAACAAGAGTAAGGTATTTGAGTGTGTGTTTGTGTGTTAAAGTATGAAGAAATAACACTTTAAGGCACAAAACGAGAGAGAAATGAAGATGTATAGATATAGATTATATGTATAGCTCAAGGAACTTTTTTCTGAACTTAGAGGAGGGAGGGGGAGCCTCCCTCTTATAGGAAAGCAAGCCTCAAGCTTGTTGAGGAAGCTAAGGGCTTAAAGCCATCCCTTCATACACGTGTATGGAGGATGGCTTCTGTGCCTTTCAGCTGGCACAGCTGGACTAAAAATATCTCCAAAAAGGTGAGAGAAAGCAGCCGACCACTTGAAGTGGTCGGCCAGCTACTTATAGTGGTCGACCGACCACCACAAGTGGTCTCCCAGGAAGAAAACTGGTCGGCCATGGTGGGAGATGGTCAGCAACATGAAAACAAGCAAATGGTGTGGTGGTCGACCAGAAAAGGTGGCCCAAAGACCAAGAAAACCAGTTTCCCGACCAGAAAACTAGCTGGAAGAAAGCAAAGTGGTCTCCAAGGGGAAGAACTGGTCTTCCACCCTTGTACCACCTTCCAAACAAGGAAAACAAGGTTTGTACCAAAAACAAACCAAAAATGATGCAAGACGAAAGTCCGGGAGGCAAGACGCGTAGCCGGGAGACCCGAAAACTAGTTGACGAGCACCAAAAGTGGCGGTCCCGAGACAAGGCGTGCGGCCAAAGGCTCCGAAAACCGGAAACTAGTCTCCGAGCGGGAAAAGTGGTCTACGACCACAAAAGAGTGGTCTACAAGACCTCTCCTTCCCTCAGGCAAGGAGAACAAGGCTTGGTCCACAAACTGAGCCGAAACACAAAGAGTTCAGAGGCCCGGAGGCAAGGCACTCAGCTGAAAACAACGAAACCTCGAAACGAGCACAACATGCGCAATCACCGAGCGCTCAATCGATGACGTCTGAGTCTTAAGGTCTGTCAAAAATGGGGTGTCTACAGTTGCTCCTCTTTGACAGAACTTAGAAGTCAAGAAGTGACGGGAGTGAATGTCAAAGCCCAGAGATGACCCATTTTTGACAAGGCCGAAGACTAAGAGAAACAGGCAAGATAACAAAGAGATGCGCCCTCAGGCAGGGACAAGATGCAAATGACATGCACAAAGCCGAACATAACTTATGATCATGCAAAGAAAGCTGTAATGAAGCAAATATGCACCATAAATGCAACAGTTTAAGCAAGCGAATACAAATCAAACTACATTACATGTAGAAAGGATGTAAGAGAATTATACAATTCTCGCTACGTCTCACGCGGAGTACATACAATACCGTGTGGTTTGTCTGGTCGCGCCAGCTTCAAATGAACCGTACATACAATATCGTGCCTGCAAAAGAAAGAAACTCAACAGGTACAATATAGTAGCAACGCATGCTCAACACTATATCAAGATATAATTCTAAGATAGACGCGTACATACGATGCCGATGGAAACATGCATAGCAATGGAAGTGAAAAGTACGTGACAACGCAAGCAAAGTGTGGGTGCATAACAATGCAACCTAAGTGCGCATAACAATGTGAGTACAACAAGCATAACAATGCAAGTGAAGTGTGCAAAACAATGCCACTAAAAGAGTGCATAACAATACAGGCGAAACGTGCACGACAACGCAAGTGAAGAATGCATAACAATGCAGGTGAAACGAGCGTGACAATGCAAGTAGTGAGTGCATAACAAAGCAACAAGTGGTGTTCATAACAAATGCAAGAGAGGAAAGTGTGCATAACAATGCGAGAGTGGTATGACTTCAATAGCATGCCTTGAAACAAAATGCCGGTTAAAGAAACATAAGCCTTAACGAGACGAATTGAACAGTAACCTCCGATTTACCTCTCAGAGGGGTCACGAAGTACTAAAAAAGGATACACCTTGCTCTTGACGAGTGACAAAGAGCCACGCATCGCAGACTTGAATCGAAGTTCCCGCGGGGACATTTTTGAGCCGAAAAGTGTACTTTTCTTGCACTTTCTCGAGAGCCGAGGACTCCAAACATCACCAAAACACACAGGGAGAACAATGGAGCTCTGAGGATCATCCAGGAGGGTGGCTGACCACCTAGGCCAATGGCCGACCAGTTGTTGACCACATAAGTGGTCTACCAGCCAGAAAAACTGGTCGGCCGAGCAGTTCATGAAAACAAGGACAGTTTGGTCTTTTCAAGGCCGGATCTTTAAATATACACATCCAAATCACTTTTGCTCACATCTCCAAGGCCGAAACACATTTCTCTTTCATCCCAGACACTTTTCTCTCTCAGATCTGCACTTTATACGCGTTTTCCAACGCCCTACGCGAAGTTGTTTCGTGAAAACTTTCGATTCTCTTCGTTTTGAACCGATTAGAATTTGTTTTCGGAGCTTCTTTTTCCATTTTCACCACTTGAGGTATGTTTGTCTTGAAGTTTAGCACCTTTTCTCAGGCGTTGACTTTTGTTGACTTTTTCTCTTCCCAGAGTTGACTTTTGTTGACTTTTTACAATTTTGGCTCATTTTGCTCATTTTTGCAAATTTCTTCAAATGGCCGACGACATTCCATATGGCGGAGGCTCCCCAAGAGTAGAGGATGAGCCCGTCATTATACCGTTGCCTCCGAGGATACGACCGTTCGACCCGGAGAGGTACCACCAGCAGGAGCATATCTTACCTCCTAGCACCTTCCATCATTTTACGGACTTAGCGCGATGGGCGCCGGCAGACTTGCTGCTACGGGAGCCGGAGTCTCATCTATCTCATCATGCACGAGAGGTACATACTTCATTTTTGCACTTTCATGCTTTTGCTATGTCTCATGTCTGCTCGTTCTGAACACAACTTGCACACAGCATCCAGTTCATTTGGGCACATAGCATAATTGGGCACACAACTTATTCTGGGCACACAGCACATTTGGGCACTCAGCACATCTTGGGCACACAACACATTACACAATATTCTGTTCGTTTGGCACGCAGCTCACAACACAACACTTTGTTCCTTTGGCGCGCAGCTCTTAACACAAAACTTTGTTCGTTTTGAACACGTAGCTCACAACACAAGACTTTGTTCACTTTGCACACAACTCTTTTGGGCACACAGCTTTTTTGGGCACTCAGCTCATAACATAGCACACTTTTCAATTTGAACACACAGTTCATAACATAGTATTCGGTTTAGTTGGCACGCAGCTCATAACACAGCACACTGTTCAATCTGAACACGCAGTTCATAACACAGTATTCTGCTCAATCTAAATACGCAGTTCATAACGCAGTAGTTTGCTCAATCTGAACACACAGTCCATAACGCAGTTTTTGCTCAATCTGAACACACAGTTCATAACGCAGTTTTTGCTCAATCTGAACACACAGTTCATAACGCAGTTTTTGCTCAATCTGAACACACAGTTCATAACGCAGCATTCTTTTAATTTGCACACGGCTCACAACACTGCTCAATCTGAACACACAGTTCATAACACAGCATTCTTTTAATTTGCACACGGCTCACAACACTGCTCAATCTGAACACACAGTTCATAACACAACATTTTTAATTGCACATGGCTCATACACAACATTATGTTTATTCTAAAACTGAATACATCTGTTGTTTCTACACGCAGGTATCTTCCCGTTTCACACGGGGTTATAGGTCGATCATTGCCAGGGAGTGGTATATGGAGCTCCCAGATACTGTTCGGCACATCGTGGATGAGGCAGGGTTTGGCCCATTTTGTGCGAGACTGTCGCATCATCCGGCGAACAGGACCCTTCTGGGTGCACTTGTAGAGAGATGGTGGGACACCACAAACTCCTTTCATTTTTCTGCCACCGGGGACATAGCGATGACCCCGTATGACTTCTCCATGCTGACGGGCCTCGACGTGGCTGGTCGGCTGGTCCCATATGATACTGATATGGGTGAGTGGGAGGCAGCTTGGACTTACCTGCTTGGAGCTCATCCGCCGCCCTACAGATCACCGGGCATGGTTAGGTACACTTGGTTTGCGGAGCAGTACAGATGGACTACGCCCGAGACTATTGAGGCCATACAGCAGTATGCCCGGGGTTTTTAATGTTCCTCCTCGGGACCACTCTGTTCTCCGACAGGGGGAACACAGTTGGGCTTTATCTTCTCAGTGCTTTGGTATACCTATCACAGGTTCGGCACTTCGATTGGGGCGGCGCTGGCCTCGCTACCCTTTACTGCTACATGAGCGCAACCTCCCGAGAGCGGGAAACCATAGTAGGTGGCTACTGGCGAGCCTGGGAGGTACATTCTACCCTCTTGATTTACATTTCTACTTTTCATTATCTGTACATTGCACACGGCACACATTACATTCTGTACTCTACATTCTGCACTCAGCATTCCGCATTTTCCATACATTCTGTATTCGCATTCTGTATTTTCTGTACATTCTGTATTCGCGTTCCTCACTCAGCATTCTGTATTTTCTGTATTTGCATTCTGCACTCAGCATTCTGCATTTTCTGTATATTCTGTATTCTAACATCCACTGTCTTGCCTTTCACAGCTGTGGGTTTATGCCTATTTCTCGACACTCGCCCCTGAGCTCGAGGTCGAGGCACCTCTCGAGATCCCTTATTCACGCAGATTTGAGGGTCGGTGTCAGTCCAGGCCTCGGGAGACATTGTCGTACCTTCGGCAGTATTTCGACATGGTGCGGGCGGACGAGGTAATCCAGAACTCTTAATTTTTCATGCTCTCAGCTTTGATTTATCTTGCATACTTATGACATCTAATCAGTTTATGCATTTGCTATCCGCAGATCACTTGGCTGGCGATGCCCGGGTATTCTCGATTCCAGTTCGCTGGGGCATGGGGTGCTCTCGTTATAGGGTTTTGTTTGAGGGACCAGTCGGCAGAGCCTGGTTTCTCAGGGATCGCTTCATGCGCTAGACGATGGGCAATCCCACTCAGGAGATCCCCTCAGCACCTCCATTGGACATGCGGTCCACAAAGAGCCTCACTCCTCGGGAGGTTGACGACCTTATGTTGGGTGTCGACACAGTTCTTTTCCTAGAGGAGGGGGAGTACACGACATACCGCCATACATACTTGATGCCTCCACTGACAGGTATCCGTACTCCTACGAGGAGGGCTGCTGCTATGCCATCATCGAGTCGAGCCTGAGCCACAAACATTCCCTCGACTAGCAGGGCCAGTAGTTCAGGAGGTAGGGCTAGAGGGATGCCCTCGACTTGTCATTATGCTGGGTGGCCAGATTTCCAACCGAGCTGACGGGCTGGCAATATGGGACTTCTTACCCGATTCCACTGGAGCCTCCGATGCCCGACCATTGATACGTCAGTGATCCTGACTCACCACCGGTATGTTCTATAGTTTTCATTTATCACTAAGATATTTAGACATTCATTCATTCACTAATGACTTCACTTGCATCTACAGCCTCCCAGAGAGTATACTGAGGGGTTACTCGGAGTGGTGGCCTTACTCGAGAGCATGATTCTGTGGAGGGAGACGCTACTATATGCCTCCGGCGTTCAGGTACCTTTCAATTTCCTTGCATTTATCATACTTCTAATGACATATGGAAACTGAACATTTCACTGTATTGATTCATTGCATGTGTAGAGCATATCTGACACATCACATTCACATACTATATCTGCATGCACCCACTCTATGTATCATTCTTGCATCTGCATCTGATATACATACTGGCTGATGCATTCAAACTATCCTTTTCAAGTCCCACCTCTGCAGACTGGGCCATCTAGGCCTTCTCGAGTAGCTAGGAGAGGGGTCTCAGCATGCAGCCGAGGGGGGCGTAGAGCACCTGTCAGTTATGACGAGGAGTCTAGCGAGGAGGAGGAGTTAGCACATCCACAGTCAGAGACATCTGTAGGCAGGGATGACAACTCTGGTTCCGGTTCCGAGGACGGAGGTGATGCCAAGGAGGATTCCGAGGACGGTGACTCCGATTCAGATGATGGTGCCGGCAGCAGTGGTGCAGAGGCTACTCAGCCGAAGAGGGCGAAGAGGGCCTCTTGGTCTTGAGCTTCGAAAAGTGTTATATTTTACATTCTAAGCATCGCATCGCACCATTTTGCACAAAAATGGAATTGAATGGAAATTAAACCTCGTGTATTGCCAAGTCAAGTAGTGAACTGACACAACAAACTAAACAACTTAACTCACTAAGAAACAACAAAACCTTAGCAAGCTTACAACTCGATAAACAACGAGCAACAACTCGATAATCAAAGAGCAACAACTCAATAAGTAAAACTTAACAACTCAATAAGCAAAACTTAACAACTCAAAGAGCGAATGCATTTTGAGACAAACAAAGCGACAAAATGCATCCGAAACAGAGGTAAACTTAGACCTTCAGTACTCTCAGCACACAGGAAAGTGAGAGACTCCCTTCCGGAGACAAGAAAGAGCTGCAGACCAGCTTTTGCTCATGGCTGACCACCATAGGAGCCTGCCGACCAGCTTTTTGCTCTGTAGACTAGAAAATGTAGCTGGCCGACCAGAAAAAGTGGTCGGTCGACCACTTTGGCTTGGGAACCTCCAGTTTTCTGACATTTGTCCTCCAAACAGTGCCTTATCCTTCATAAAGGTTCCAGGTTCGGGGTTCCCTCATTCTAACTCAGTTTTGCACCAAAATGGAGGCGTTTCTTGTTGAAAATCTCACAAATTGGATTGCTACCTTGGATGGCTCGGAAAAGTTGAACTTCCGGGGCTTCGGCATAAATGCACTATTCACGCTGGGTCGCACCCCGCTGCGTTTTCCGTTCCTTCATGCCGCGGCAAGGTTTTGGAATCTGGTAACACATGTTTTTAGCTTTGGCGGGCAAGAGATATGTCCCACTTTCGAAGACTTCCAAGCTTTGATGGAGTCCGGACGCGAGGAAGAGATTTTGCCCCAATTCCGCTTTGGCCACATCCAAGCCTTAGGACGGCTATACGGGCTCACTATGCATGACGCTCGATCTTTGATCCGCGATGGGGAATTGGACATCCCAAGTTTGGTTTATCGATTTTCTGATGCCGGTGACTGCGGCGACCACCACTGGTAGGGTTTTCGGCGACATGCGCTTTGCTTGTGCATGCTGTCCCATTTTTTGCTTGCCTCAGGCTCCGGAGGGTCTAGCGTCTGTTTGATCGAAGTTGCCCAAGGCTTGAAAGAGGGCAAGAGCTGCATTGCCATGACACTGGCTAAGACATTGACAGATTTAGATGTTTTTCATCGCCGAGAGACAACTAGATTCGCGAGGAGTCCACTACTGCTGCAGGTAATGTTTCCCACCCTATCTCACATATATTTCTCACATCACTCGGCCCTCAGGCTCGATTTTCTCTCAAAACCCTTTTCTTATTTTTCTCTCAATGTACGCCTCTCTATTCTTTAATCTCTCATTTTTCATCCCTTCCCAGGCATGGTTGATGGATAAGTTGAAGGTTGTGGACTTATGCCTAGCATATTCAGCTCGTAGCTATTTCTTCCGGCGACGTCTAGTCGATGCCCTTGATGAGGGATGGTGGTGCGAATGGATGTGTCGTTTATCCGCTACCAGTATTGCTTGGCGTTGCCCTTGGCTCAATTTGCCAGTGATGAGTTACAGCATGTCTCGCCAGCCCGGGATTCAGTTGATTGGTTTGACGCACTGTGCCTTTTACTTCCCGTTCCGATTTCGGCGCCAGTTCAGACATGATCAGACCTGCCCAGCAGAGGGAATAGAGTACCCGGCTGCATTTCCGGTCTGAGACGTACAACTAGCTCGGTATGCCACAACATAGAGGATGAGAGAGCTTCTGGCCCCCGCTTCCAGTTTCAGTTGCACCCTCTCTAATGAGTGCATAGCTTGGCTTGACGAAGAGGCACAGGTTGGGCCTACTTTGGTACCAGAGGCTTCCACAAGCTCTGGGAGGGGACGCAGGAACACCTGACTATGCCCCGAATTTATTGCTTTATCAGTACTTTCAAGTTTTTCTTTATGAATGTAATAAAAAGCAACTTCAATTTGTATTCAAGAGTAGGAGAACTCTGTACCGAAATCAATGTAATTGAAGGTTGTGGGTACTGAAAATTTTCTATTTGGTCCAAAAATAGTCTAAGTCGTAAAAAGATTAATTTGAGCAAAACCAACTTTTATTAAAACTTTTCAAAACCATTTTCGATATGGATCACAACTGGACACGCCTGAGATCTATCACTGAGATGTACAACCCCGGATCCCAGCAACTGGAAAGTTGCCCCTAGTCTGAATAGCACTGCACTGAAGATCACAACCGAGCTCTTGAATGCAGAATAGACAAAGATAACCAACAAGATCACACAGACAAAGTTGATCGGGGAAGTGTTTATGGCTGGACTTCAGGATGAAGTTGCCTACGTATCCCAAAGATGGGAATCAAGCCTTACGTAGTTCGGCTCTGGTTCACTCGTGTATTAACACTCTCCTTTTGCGCTCTAACTTTTGCCAAGGCTACCCTTTCTGGGTTTTCAACCTTGCGAGCTCAGTTTTTTATTATTTCAAATTTTTTGTGCTCTAACTTTTGCCTAGGTCGCCCTTTCGGGTTTTCGGCCTAGCGAGCCACTCAGGGATAGTATTTCTTCAACTTGTCCATGTTGATCGGTTGGGAGAACTCTAGGCCATCTAGGTCCATCAGAACGACAGCTCCACCCGACCAGATAGACTTGATGATGTAAGGACCAGTCCAATTGGGTCTGAACTTGCCCCTAGGGTCGTGGATGGGAGCTCGGTTGTCTTTGAGCACTAGATCCCCCTCTTTCAAATTCTTGGACTTAACCTTCTTGTTGAAAGCCCTGGCAATTCTTCGTTGATAACCCTGGACGTGATACAGTGCTTTCAGCCTTCTTTCATCAAAGAGCATGAGTTCTTTGAACCTGCTTTGCTGCCAATCTGCCTCAGCTATCTGACACTCAGCCAATACCCGTAATGACGGACCCTCAACTTCGACAGGTAGAACAGCCTCCATCCCATAAACCAAGGAATACAGGGTTGCTCCAGTAGAAGTTCGAATTGAAGTCCGGTAGCCCCACAGAGCAAATGGCAGCTTATCTAGCCAGTCCCGATAGGTTTCCACCATCTTCTGCAGTATGTGCTTGATGTTCTTGTTGGCGGCCTCAACTGCTCCGTTGGTCTATGGCCGATATATAGATGACTTATGAAAAGCCATATTGTACTTCTCCAACAAGCCGATCACCTCCTTCTTGAAGTGGGAACCATTATCCGAAATAATCTCATTCGGGACCCTGTAGTGACAGATGATGTTGTTCCTGATGAACTTAGCAACATGCGATGCCTTCAACACCGCGTAAGATTGGGCCTCAACCCACTTCGTGAAGTAGTCTATCGCGACTAGAATGAACTCATGCCCATTGGACCCCTTTGGAGTGACGGCCCCGATCACATCAATCCCCCAGACTGAAAACAGCCATGGCGAAGTCATGTTGTACAGCTTTGACGACGGAATGTTCATGCGGTTCGCATGGATCTGACATTTGTGGCATCGCCGAACAAAGCCAATACAATCCTCCTCCATGGTGGACCAGTAATAACCCTGTCTAAGGATCTTCTGGGCTAATATCACCCTGTTCATGTGCGCTCCGCACTTTCCTCCATGGATGGCCTCCATTAGGCGCTTGGATTCTTCAGCATCAACACACAGCTTATGCATCCCGAGATGACCTCTCTTGTACAGTTTACCCCCACAGACGATGAATTGAGCAGCCATTCTTCGAATTGCCCTCTTATCTTTGGCATTTGCCCCTGGTGGATACGCCTCTTCTTCTAAGAAGTTCCAAACATCGTAATACCAGGGACTTTCATCTTGTACCTCATCTATGGCAGCAATCAGCTCGTAGGCTGGCACAAATTTCTATTCAATGATGATCAGACGCATCCAGACTCCGAAAGGAATGTCTATCATGGAAGATAGAGTTGCTAATGAATTTGCGAACCTATTGTTCTCTCTTAACAGATGAGCGAAGTTCAGCTTCTCAAACCGAGGAATTAGCACGTCCAAGGTCTGGTGGTAGATTCTCATCTTTTCTTCTTTAACTTTCCAATCTCCTTTAGCTTGAGATACAACAAGGTTCGAGTCCCTGATGACATCCAACCATTTTGCCCCTAGTTCTAGGGAAACTTCTAAACCAGCAATACATGCCTCATATTTTGCCTCATTGTTTGATACTCTGAACCGGAGTTTGAATGCCAGAGGTATACGGGAATTGTCGGGTGCTATTAGCAACACCCCTATCCCATATCCGTATTGGTTTGACGCTCCGTCAAAGTACATCGTCCAAGTCTTTTCTTCGACATGTAAAATGGCCTCGTCCGGGAACAGGTACTCAATTGCTTTATCCCCTTCAACTGGGTGATCGGCTAGGAACTCTGCTACTGCTCTCCCTTTCACTGACTTGCGCGTCACATACTTCAGATCAAATTCGGAAAGCAGAAGCAACCAACGGGCTAGCCTACTCGTAAGTGCTGGTTTCTCGAAAAGATATTTGATGGGATCTAATCTCGAAACCAGTATTACAGAATGAGCTAACAGGTAGTGCCGCAGCTTCCTGGTAGCCCATACCAAGGCTAGACAAGCCTTCTCCAGTGGAGTGTAGCGGGTCTCGTAATCCAGCATTTTCTTGCTCAGATAGTAGATAGCCCTCTCCAATTTGTCCTCAGACTCCTGTACGAGCATGCAGCCCACTGTAGTTCAGTCACTGAAAGATAAAGAATCAACGGTTTCGCTGGCTCAGGCGGTGACAACACAGGTGGGTTCTGTAAATATTGCTTTATCTGTTCGAAAGCAGCTTGGCATCAGCCGTTCCATTGGAACTTCGTTCCTTTCTTCAGGAGACCAAAGAGTGGTTCACAAGTCAAGGTTAATTTAGCAATAAACCGTCTTATGAATTGCACTTTAACCAGAAAGCCTCGCACCTCCTTTTCAGTCCTCGGTGGTGGCATTTCTAAGATGGCCTTGATTTTGGAAGGATTGACCTTGATACCTCTCTGTGTGATCAAGAACCCCAGCATTTTTCCTGCTGTAACACCGAATGTACACTTCTGAGGATTCAGCCGCAACCGAAACTCTCTGATCCGTTGGAAGAATTTTTGCAAGGCGGTGTAGTGGCCCTCTCTTTCCTTAGACTTGACAATCATATCGTCCACGTACACCTTAACCTCTTTATGGATCATGTCATGCAATATTGTGGTCGTAACCATTGATATGTAGCTCCAGCATTCTTCAGCCCAAACGGCGTCACCCTATAACAATAGGTTTCCCACGGGGTCGTGAAAGCAGTCTTCTCCCGGTCTTCGGGTGCCATCAGAATCTGATTGTAGGCAGAAAATCCATCCATGAATGAGAGCAACGCATGCCCCGCAGTGAAGTCCACTAACTCATCAATATGCGGCAGAGGAAAGTCGTCCTTCGGACTGGTGTAGACGTCCCCGAACGTCCCGAGAGGATGACTCCCGTTCTGTTCGTTTTGTGGGTCTACTACAGTTCGGACTCGATTTGTCACGGTTCTTAATCTTGAACCAAAGAGTCCAAATCCGGCAAATCGTTTTGAGAAAACAGATTTTTGAAAGAAGTGCCAAACATGGACTGCTTTTCCAGATACAGAGTCGCCACCTAAATATTTTTTAATGGGGGAATTTAGGAAACCCTGACTCGGTGCCAAAGGCCATGTGTCCGTCATCACCAAAGTTGCCTCGGCTCGGGAACTTGGGTACGATTGGGGAAGGTCAGCTATGAGCACCCCCTCTCGCCCGATCAAAGATCGGCCTCTACTAACCGTGATATCCAGTTTTGAAAACGTTATGTATTCTTATTCCGGTTATTAGCCTAGAGTTACTATGTTATGCGCATAGCAAACCAGTATAGACTAGATCGCCTAACTTGGAAACAAGCATTGCATATCCGTTTGTTTTGGAAAACGCTTTGGGATTTGCTACTCGCAAGTAGGCTAAAATACGGATTTCAATGAGTTGTTCCAACTTAAACAATCCAACCTTCACCCACAGGCATTCAAGCAGTTTAACATATAAGCATCTAGCCACATGGTAAGCATGCTATCATGGCAACACTCACACGCATGCAAGGATGCTAAAGCATAAAATACTTACAAAGTACTCCGTGCCTAGAACAAGAACATGTCAGCAATCAATGCATGATCCGAGTCCATGTTAAGTGCCTAATGCATCGCATACAAAATGTCACTAGAATAGGCTCGGCTATCCTAAGGATGGCATGTGAAATGCACAAATAGTAGGTATTCAAATTTAATTTGAAATATAATGCAATTAGCAAGATGCGCCGAGCCCGGTGCATGCAATACTGATGAATGGTGCACGCATGCATAGCATGAGGTGTGCTGAAATAAACGTGTCCTAATACTAACCATCAAAGCAGGTAAGTAAAAGGGAGAAAGAAGTGGGGGTTGGAAGACATGCACACATTCACCCACACTTATTACAAATTTGCCCTCGCTCGGAGGGCCCGAAAGAATAATACAGACTGAATAAATAATCAACTATTCTAGCTAATTAATTATTACAAACCAACTAAATTAATTAAGCAAATTAATTAATCTAATTTAAGCAATAAACAGTCCCGGGATGAAGGCCCAATGTAGTACGCGCTCGGTTTTGCCCGGAAATCCACCGACATGCCCAAGATGCCTCTGTTTTCCCTGCTTTACTCCTCTGAAGACTGCCAAAGTCTCAGGGCTTGCTCTATGGATGCCAGGGAACACCACCGGCTGGGGAGGAACACCACCGGCCATGTGGAATGGTCACCGGCCACAACTCTGATCCACCGGCCAAAAATGATGGCCGGTCGGCACTAAATGTGGCCGGCCGGACAAAACTTCCTGCGGAAACTGATTTGACAGCAGCAGAGGACAATACTTGGCATGGCAATGCATTTCAAGCAATGTATGCACCAATCACACCCCATATCATGTTTATGACTCAAAGGGACATGAGCCTTGGTTCTCGGACCAGCAATCGCGCATTTCCATGCATGATGGCCCAAGATGCCAAGTGTGCACATTTAATATGGAATGCAATGCACGTAATCAAACCAAGGGGAACTCAACCTCTATCATAAGCAATTCAAGAGGCCAAGTATGCATGCTAATGTAATGCAACCTAAGCATGTTAACTAGGCATGCAACATGGCAATGCAAAGAGGCATACAAAACATGCAAGGCATGAGACAATACAACCAATAAGCATGCAAGGCTAACGTAGGCATCCAAGCATGCAAGCCAATATGTGACTTCATTCAATCATGTAATTCCAAACATGCAACACACTCACCAATATGCTATAACATACAAGGAGCATATGCAACAAGCGAAGAGATGGACTTAAACATGATTTAGGCAGCTCTAACTAGGCCTAAAATAGTGGCCAAAAAAAAACTCAAGAAATGGGACCAAGCCACATACACACATGCACATGTTAATAGGCCAATACTTAAGCACATAAAGGCAACTTTTAAGCACACTTAAAAGAGGCAAACATGGACAAATGGCATGCACTAAACTCTGAAAATCATGCAAGAACATGGTGCCAAACCAAGCATACAAGATAGGCTAAACATGCAACAATGGCCCAAAACTTAAGGCTAACAAGCCAAAATGTAAAGGAGCTATACAATACATGGCAGGTATGACTCAAGCAATTTAAAACAGAGCTAAAGCATACAAAAACATGCATTAAAGCTTCACGAAGCTAGGCCTAAAACATGCTAGAACAAGGGCTTACAACCTAAGGCATGTTAAGGCCTAAACATGGCTTTACAATGCATGTATGCTAAGCAAGCATGGTGTACCAAAACCAACTAAAAAAGGAGGCATATTATGACATAATAAGCACAAAAATCAGTTAAGGCATGGCCAACACACACTTAAACATGGTGCTCCCTCAAGAGGCAAAAATAGCCCTTTTCAAGGACAACAAGGAGAGGGGGTGGCCCTCTCCTTCCTAGGACCTCAAGGCACCATCCTCACCTCTGAAATCCCTCAAGATTTCAGTGGTGAGGAGGCCCAAACACTATGGTCCCGGAGCTCACACAAAATGGCACAAAACAAGGGCCAAACAAGGCTTAGGAGGGGTCAAACAACCCCAAAGCTTAAAGTACTCTTAACAAACTATTTAGAGGCCTTAAAAGCAAAACTTTTATGTGTTATATGCAAAGCCAAAAAACAGTTGCAAGGCAAGCAAAAATACAATGCAAGATAGGGGTAAAAAGGAGCAAAGTTGTTACCCTTGAAGACTCTCTTCACAAATGAAGCTCCAGCAGCTTCTTTAGGTTGAAACCAGCTCCAAAAATCCAAAACCAACCCTCAAGGACCTTAGCTCCAAGAAAAGGTGTGATGGTGGGTGTTTGTGTGCAAATCTAAGCTTAAACACACACAAGAGAGAGATATGGAGGTAGGATATGAAGAAACCCTAACCCTAGAACTCAAACCCTAAAAATATTGTCTAAAATGTCTAACCCCCCAAACAAGAGAGGAGACCTCTCTTTATAGAGCTTTTTGTCTTGTAAAGCTTACAAGACAAGCTTCTAAAGAGAGAGATCCCTCCATACACGTGTATGTAGGGGAGCCAAATGCATGCCAGTTGTGAGAAAATATCTGCAAAAGCAGATGCACAGTAGTCGGCCGGCCAAAGATGCAATTGACCAAAAAAAGATAACCGGCCGGCCATCTATAGTGCCGGCCGGCCAAACATTTGGCCGGTGGCAACAAAACATAGCCGATGGCCTCAAGCCATGGTTAGTGGAGTGTGGGGATGACCCACAAGCCATTCCCTGCCCCTCCAAGGCAAAACATAAGTGTTTGGTGCAAAACCAGACACGAAACAGTCGAGTCGAGAGATCCTGAGGTAAGGCGCGTAGCCGAGACCTCCGGGAACTCAAGACGAACACAAACATGGATGATCACCGAGTGTTCAAGCGGTGACGTCCAAGTCTTGAGGACGGTCAAAAATGGGGTGTCTACAACTGGCTTTATTCAAATCCCTGAAGTCCACACATACCCGAATTCTGCCGTCTTTCTTCGGCACCGGAACTATGTTGGCCAACCAAGTTGGGTATTCAGATACCAGCAGGAACCCTGCGTTAATTTTCTTAGTGACCTCTTCTTTGATCTTGAGAGCCCAATCCAGGCGGATCCTTCTGAGCTTCTGCTTAACAGGTCGGGCCTCTAGGTCAAGAGGGATCTGGTGCTGTACAATCTCAGGATCGATTCCAGGCATGTCTTCGTAGGACCACGCGAAAACATCTTTGAAATCTTTTAACAAAGCGAGTAAGCGCTCGCGCTCCTCTGAAGACAACGTGGACCCAATCTGGACCAGTCGCGGGTCCTTCTCAGTACCCATATTAATTGTGGTGATTTCATCAACTAGCGGTTTTACAAACCTCTCCAGCTCTTGATCAAGCAAATATTTCAAAATCGGAGGAATTTCTTCCTCGTCGTTTTCATCGAAATTTTGAAATTCCTGATTAATGCAATAAATCAAAGGCACAGAAAAGTACTTGAAGGCCACAACCACATGATTCTCATTAATCACATCCAAGTTGCCTAATTCCTCTGTTACAACAGACTCAAAGGAAAAAGAAAAAGACGACCTAGACAGGACTGTGGCATCCGGTTTGTCACCCCCAAGAATACTGGACTCAGACTCAGATGAGCTGGAACCTGATTCCGACTCCACAGACTCAGTGGAATCAGATTCCGGCTCGCTACCTGACCCGGTGTTGCTCGATTAAAATCCTTCCTCGTATTGCCAGATGAGGGAGGGTGCGATAGATGCATCCAGAATGTTTGAAGATGGGCTTGCAGCCGTTTCATTCTCGACCATGGACACTGAGAAGTTATCCCCTAAGCACTCATGTACGATCGGAGGATCTAAAAGTAGACAAGCTAGTGCTACCCCCATTTCTATCTCTGCACTCTCAGAATCCTCCTGCATTGCTCAACCTCAGCTGGTGGGTCTGTCTGCTCCTCAGCAACATCATCTCCAGACAAGTGCAAGTCAAAGAATATCTCAAACCCCGGTAACCGCAGCCTTTCTGTGTTTAGCCATGGTTCTGGGAAGCCGCAGAACGAAAAGTCTTCCCCCTTCCGAACAAAGCGTCCGTTTAGGGTACCTTGGATAGGCCGGTGCATCAACTCATAATGCTTACCGGCTTGCTTTGCTCTGGCTCTTCCGGCCATCTCTTTGCCTTTTCTCACCCAATCCTCTTTGGTAGGCAGATAACCTAAGCCAAAGGTATATGGGTTGTGTGGCACTTCGGCCGACACTGTAATGCCTTTCTGGCCACTTCTCCCTAATCCCATCCCGGGGATGTGCTGGAGTTTATTCATGAGGTATACAGACTGTGCATTGACATATAACCCCTCATTAATAGCCAGTATGTTCTGTACAACCTGGGCCTCAGCTAGGGTAAATCCTGACAGGAACACATCCTCCGCGCCATGCTCGATCTCCAGAACCGGTGTAGACACCTCTGGCGGTGGATGGATTGAAGAATTCCCAAAAACTATAGCCACCCCCTTCCCGTGGGGATATTTCAACATCTGGTGTAGGGTAGAAGAGACTGCCTTCACCTGGTGTAGCCATGGCCACCCTAAGAGTAGATTGAAGGTTGCAGGAATGTCCAAGACATGAAAGTCAATATACTGCTGCCCTGGACCAACTTGAGTCCGAATCTACACAGTCCCTATCACTTCTCTGCTGGTATTGTCATATGCTCGAATCACCTGGGTAGTAGGCACAAAATCCACGGACTTTAACCCGATTGCATATGCTGTCCTCGACGGACACACGTTAATAGCAGATCCTGTATCGACAAGGACCACTGGTATCCATTTGTCTCTACAATCCACAGAGATGTAGAGAGGTTTGTTATGATTTGCGCCCTAAGGCGGCAGTTCCTTGTCAGTGAAGGTCAACGTCAGGGAAGCTCCTCCCGAAAAGACCAACCCTACCAGCTGTTCAGGCGTGGTGTTAATTGAAAGTTTGGACTTGTCCATTGTAGAAATGATGACTTGTCTATGAACTCTTGAGGCCATAAGCAGTCCCTAGATGGAGATATCTGCTTGTATCTTCTTAAGCTGTTTCAGCACAGCCTCCTTCTCGAGTAACTTTTCTTTCTGCTTCTCCGCCTCTGTGTCCTTCCCGGATGCCTCTGGTTGATCTAGGTGTGGGGGCTTGAAGTACCGCCTACTTCTGGTCATGTGGTCCACCTCTCCAATATACCAAGTATCATCCGGCTGGTTGTTCCTCCAGTCTTCGTCGGTATGGGCAAGACATAGGTCGTCATCTTCCCACCACATGCCATCGGCAACCAACAGACATCTGTCTGGTTCCATTATAACTGTCTCTGTGCGCACAACACATTCCGTTCTTGCGCTCACGGCACATTCCGTCCCCACGGGGGCTTTAGCCTTTCTAGGCTTCTCTAGATCTTCGATCTTCTCCTGCTCAAACTGTTTCAGTGCAACCTACTGCTCAGCATCTTCTGTACTCAAACTGTTCTGATCCTGAGCAAAATTCTTATCACCGGTGCTCTCCGGCGGTCCATTATGATTCCTGGCCATTCCGGCCACTGCTGATATCCTCGTCTCTGACGGACTCTGTTCTGGCTGAAACTGCTCAACAACATCTAGCTCGTCGTTGAGCCACCCAGTAGCTTCTGCTGACCTTTTCAAGTCGAACCAATTGACGGTCACATCTCTCGGATCCTGTTCGTTGAAGAACTGAAGGTTGGCAATGTCCTCCTCCAGTTCTGCTAGGTCATCTAGCCCCTGATTAGGTCCATCCTCCTATACTACACAAATCTCTACCCCAACCGGCAGCTCTACTCTCGGTTTACACTGATCCGTTGCTGTGATATAACCACTCGGGTTATACTCAAAGTTTGCAGACCTCTCAGACTCTGAATCATCATTACCATATGCTTCAGCAATCGTCCCAATTCTATCTTCGATAGTCACCACCACCGGTTCAGGTTGGGTTTGGGATATGTCTAACATGCACAAGTCAGTGCTGTCAGGAATGAACACCTCCGACTTGGGTAGGTGGGAAGGCGTGATATATATGCTAGGGTTGTATGACACAACCCTAGTTTGGATGAAGTTGATGCGTTTGGGAGGTGGAGCTTGGTTATGTGGTGGAAGAGGGTTGGTTGTGACATTTGGTTTCTCCGGAGGCACGATCACCCTGTTGTCAATGAGATCCTGAATCTCATAACGCAATCAAAAGCACTGGTCGGTTTTGTGACCATGCTGTTGGTGATAGGCGCAGTACTTCGCCAGGTTATGTGAGGGAGGGAGGAAGTTTTTCTGGTAAGGGCCGCGGCTCTAGGGGATTCAAGTGCCCTTTCTTGATCAAAACCCCCAAAGCCTTGGATAAAGGCATGTATAGTGGGGTGAAGGTTCTTTGGCCTCTGGGTGCATACCTGGCTATTTGCGAGCTACTTCCGGACATACCGGTAAAGGGTGTAGCTGTAAGGGTTTTGGGAGGGGTGTTGGTGACCATTCCTACATCTGAAGTTCTGGCAGCTGCAGCACTGCTTGTGCCTGCATTCGTACTGTGGTTGAATGCCCTCTTGGGCTGCTCTCTTTCATGGTTAATCAGACCTTGTTTCATTACGTCCTCAATCTGCACCCCTATCTCATGTAAGTCTGCAAAGGTGGGTAGGGGGAGGACAATCATCTTTTGCATGAGCTTGGGCTGGAGGTTGCACACAACCATCCGAATCTGATCTTTGTCAACCGGCCTGGTGGTCATCATCGAGGCTTTAGCCCTCCATCAGGTCACAAAATCGGAGAAGCTCTCCTTTGGTTCTTGCCTAGTGGTCTCGAGATCACGAGTTGTAACCTCGATCTGAGTGTTGTAGGAGTATTGAGCTATGAAGGCCTCAGCCATCTCCTCTAAACTTCTCTTAACAGAATCCTCTAGCTTCGCGTACCAAATAGCCGCTATACCCGACAGGGTCCGGCCAAACAGAGAAAGCTTCTACAATCTGGTGAGGCCCATTAGCCTTAAGATGTCTGAAAACAGCCGCAGGTGCACCATAGGATCTCCAGACCAATTAAAACGGTCTATGTGAGGCATTTTAAACTGGTCCGGCAGCGTCATGGCCTAGTCGGTATATCCATCCTCTATATCTGGAATGGATTTCATGCCTTGAGACTTCTTGAAAAGCTTTTCTAGCTTACTCACTTTCAGCGCCGTTGGGTCCACCTTGAACTCAAACGATGAATCCACTAGATTGGTGGGTGCTTTAGACAGCTGGGGTAGGATTGGGGGCAGAGCTGGCCCCGTTGGCACGTCCGTATTTTCTTGGACGTTGGCGGTTTCCCCGAGTATTGGAACTCTTGGTGGGGGAGGAGCTGGGTGTGAAGCAGATGCTCCGGTTTGCTGCTATAGCCTGGCAATTAACTCTACCTGTTGGGCCACTACTTCTGCTTGACGTGCAGCCACTTCTGCCTGGCGAGCAGCATCCTGCTGCATGGCTTGCATACTCTCCTGGAGCTGACGCATCATCTCTTCCATACCTGCCATATTATGCTGGTCTATCTAAACAACCAGTATACCTGTCTCTGCAGTAGACTCGGAGATCTCAGCTCGACTATTCAAGGACCACTGATCTGGCAACCGCTGTACTGATACACTGCGCCTTTTTGACCTCCGCCTAGTAACCGGGGGTAAAGAGAGAAACACTACTTGTCCGTCTATCAGATCCTTGGATCGATTAAGTCTTCGACCTCTAACCCAGAGTGCTCGGGGAATATCTACCTGGTCGGATGCAATTGTGCTAAACTACCTTGCAAAAAGATAAATAAAGCATAATAAGGAAACAAACAACCAGAAAGTGCAGTGTGCTATGTTATGAGCTGAATAAATTAATGACAACACACAGTTGGCAAACACAAGCTGAAATAACTGTTCTCAACCACTGATCACTGTTCCCCAAATTACTGCCTCGAAACTGAATCTGATACCCTCAGGTAAAACTGATTTCCAAATACTGATGCCCTTAGGCCTGATACCCAGACTTGCAAACTGATACACACAACCTGTAGAGACACACTCTGACAGCACATAGCAAGCAAGTGACAGCACACAGCAAGCACTGAATTTAGGAAACCCTGACTCGTGCCTAAGGCCATGTGTCTGTCATTACCAAAGTTGCCTCAGCTCGGGAACTTGGGTACGAGAGGGGAAGGTCATGCAATGAGCACCCCTGCTCGCCTGATCAAAGATCGGCCTGTACTAAGCATGATATTTTGTTTTTAAAAACACATGTGCTCTTATTCCGGTTAATTAGCTAATCTTACTACGTGATGCACACAGCATACAAATATAGACTAGATCGCCTAATTTGGAACAAAACATTGCATGTTCGTTTGAAAATGGTTTGAAGTTTACTACTCGCAAGTAGGCTAAGACGAGAATTTTGATGAATTGTTCCAATTCAAGTAATCCAACCTTCACCCACAGGCATTCAGGCAGTTATATCAAATAAGCAGTTAGCCTTATGGCAAGCATGCTTTCATGGCAACATTTACACACATGCAGTGGCCCTGTTTGGTAGAGCTGTAGGAAAGTGCCTATAGCTTATGCCTAAACAGCTTATAGCTTATAACTATGAACATAAGCTGATTTCTGACTTATAAATTAAGCATCTCCTGCCGCACTCAAAGAATAAGCTGATTTCTGACTTCCAAAAAGCTATAAGCTATAAGCTATAAGCTAAACCAAACACATCAAAATAGCTTAAATTAAGCTGAAAGCTGAAATAAGCAGCTTTTAAGCTGCACCAAACAGGGCCAGTATGCTAAAGCGTAAACACTCACAGTGTACTTTGAGCCAAAACAGAGAACTAGTTAGAAATCATGCATGATCCTAGTTCATGTTAAGATGGCTAATGCAACACATGAAAAATGCAACTAGAGAGGCTCGGCTATCTAAGATGGCATGTGAAATGCAGCTTGATAACATGTATTCAAATTGGAATTGAAATACAATGCAGTTTGTATGATGCGCCAAGCCCGATGCATGCAAGACAGATGAATGGATACACGCATGCATAGCATAAGGTAATTATTACATAACAACGAAGCTAATTAACTAATCCTAGTTAACTAACTATTACAAAACAATTAAGCAGCTAAACGCATTAACTTATTTAACTATAGAATCCAAAGCATAAACTAGCTAAGCAAATTAGCTAAGTAAAGTAGTAAAACAATGTCCTCAAATGGAGAAGAATGCATGCATGCCCGGTCGCCTCGTTCGGAAATCCGTCGTGATGCCCTGATTTGCCTCTGTTTGCAACTGTTCTCAGAACTTTGCACCAAGCTCCAGAAAGCTTCTAACTCATCTTGGGGACCTGTAGGAGGGTGGCCGACCAGTTGTTGATGTGGGAGACCACCTGCCGACCACTTTCTTTTATTGCAGATCAGAAAAAGTGGTCGGCCAGCTAGTTTTTCTGGCTGGCCGACCAGTTGTTGCTGCACTCCTCCAGTTTGCTACAACAGAGAGCAAGAAAGGGCATGGCAATGTATTTGCAAGATATGTGTGCACAACTATCCTCCCTATCATTTCATAAGCTCAAGGGAGTGTGGTTCTCGACCCTCGGGCCACCAATCGCGCATCTCGATGCATGATGGCCGAGAGGCGAAGTTGCACAATTCAATATGAAATGAATGCACACATAAACACATAAGGCCTAGAACTCTATCATGTATGATCAAGAGCGTCGGCGACCGAAAATTGAGGCACGTTTCATCACTTCAAGTATGAAACATCCCTCGTTTCTTGTGTTTGGACTAACACCTATTCCAAACAAAATGCAACAAAAGCATGGCATACACAATGCGACTCAAGCATGCAAACATGCAATGCAACTAAAGCATGCAAACGTGCAATACAATGAAACAAGCATGTGAACAATATGCAAGAGATAAGCATGCAATGCAATGTGATATAGCATACTCAATGCCAAAGGCATGCACACTCAATGCAAAGCAATAAAATAGCATACACAATGCAAACAACAACATGGCATTCACAATGCAAGGTAACATGGCATACACAATGCTCAATGGACTTAAATCGAATATGGGTAGACCTCAGCCATGCCCAAAACAGAGGCCATAATGATGAAACTAAGGCACAAAAAGGCAAGGCAAGCATGCTCAATGCAATGGCCTATCAATTAGGCCTAAGAACACAACTCTCAAGCATGATGAAGAAACGATAAACATGGAAGTGTGACAACACTAAAGGTTCTGAAATCAAGTGTGAAATGATGCCAAATCATTCAAACAACACAAGTAAAGCATGCAAGAGGACCTAAGGCACAAAGCCATTAAAGGGACTACGCAAGGGGCATGTGATACATGGCACAAATGATTGACCCAATCATGGACAGAGTTTAAATAGGTCTAAACAAAGATCAAAACATGCTGAGATAAAGGCTCAAAGACCTAGGCATGCAAGCATACAAGTTAGGCCATAAACAAGGTAATAAATGCACAACACTCAAAGGTATTTAAAGAGTGAATGAAGTGAGAACATGGCAATGCTACATGCTCTGAAATGAAGTATTAAATGATGCCAAATCATCTAAATAACACAAATAAAGCATGCTATGGTACCCAAAGCTTGAAGCTAGCATAGGCGCTTACACTATAGCTATGCAAAACATGAAGCATATGGCAAGGGTAACCTAAAATAGTCCTAGAACATGTCAAGATGAGTCTAAAACATGCATGGAAGGAAGCCAAAATATGCTAGCATGAAGGGCATAAAGCAAGATGTATGCAAGGCAAATAAGGTGGATTACACTACACCTATCAAGACCAAGTATGGGATGACTTAACCAACAAAAATCAGAGTTATATCATGGCAAAATAACCCCAAAAACACACTGAAATGATAGCTCGCAAGCTTAGGCATGAAGGCATACGCAATGGTTCACGTTAAGGCATAAAGGGGCAAACCCTCCAACGCATTGAAAAAGTGAAAGATGTGAATGCATGACCATGAAACATGCACTGAAATCACATAATAAATGATGCCAAATCATTCAAATAGGTCAAGCAATGCATGCTAGTGGACTTGATACACAAAGCTAACAAGCTAGTATGCACTATGGCTATACAAAAGCATGGCATGCATGACCAAAAAAACACAAATCAGAGCTAGAGCATGCTAAAACATGGACAAAAGCTTCTTAGAGTTAAGCCAAAAGCATGCTAGAATGACATGTTAAAGCATGATACACATTAGGCTATTGAATGGAATTGCACTACAAGTGCATGGAGCATGTAGGGAGCTACCAAGCCAACCCAAAACAGAGGTATGACATGGCAAAACATCACCAAAAACATGCTGAAATGGACTCAAAACAAGCTAGAATGACATGCTACTTCATGAAGCATACAAGACTAGTTTGTGAGAAATACACTACAAGTGTATAAGGCATGCAAAGGATGACAAAACCAAGTAAAAATAGTGGCATGCCATGCTGAAATAAGGCCTAAAATAGGCTAAGATGTGGCCAACACAAGCTTAACAAACATGCTCACACATGAGACAAATGAAGCAAGTAAACAAGACATAAGGAGAGGGGATGACCCTCTCCTATTTGGGACCTCAAAACATCACTTCCACCACTGAAATTCCTCTGAGTTTCAGTGGTGAGAAGGCCAAAACAAGGTGGTCCCAAAAGCTCAAAAAGAAGGCACAAAAGCAAGGCCAAACAAGGCCTAAGAGGGGGTAGACAACCCCCAACACAAAAGTGACCTTAAACAAACATTTTAAGCATGAAAAAATAGAACTTTTTGCAGTAGGAAGTTAAGCTTAAAATAGCATGCAAATAGGTTCAAAAGCTTAAGCAAAAATAAGGGTTTAAGGAGTTAAAGGCTCACCCTTGAAGAACAATTTTGAAGCTACAACTCCAGCAAGTTTTTCTGACCAAAACCAGTTCAAAAACTCTAAAACCAACCTTAAGAAGCCTCAGCAACAAGAGTAAGGTGTTTGAGTGTGTGTTTGTGTGTTAGAGTATGAAGAAATAACACTTTAAAGCACAAAACAAGAGAGAAATGAAGATGTATAGATATAGATTATATGTATAGCTCAAGGAACTTTTTTCTGAACTTGGAGAAGGGAGGGGGAGCCTCCCTCTTATAGGAAAGCAAGCCTCAAGCTTATTGAGGAAGCTAAGGGCTTAAAGACATCCCTCCATACACGTGTATGGAGGATGGCTTCTGTGTCTTCTAGCTGGCATAGCTGGACTAAAAATATCTCCAAAAAGGTGAGAGAAAGTAGCCGACCACTTGAAGTGGTCGACCAGCTACTTATAACGGTCGGCCGACCACCACAAGTGGTCTCCCAGGAAGAAAACTGGTCGGCCATGGTGGGAGATGGTCAGCAACATGAAAACAAGCAAATGGTGTGGTGGCCGACCAGAAAAGGTGGCCCAAAGACCAAGAAAACCAGTTTCCCAACCAGAAAACTGGCTGGCAGGGAGCAAAGTGGTCTCCAAGGGGACGAATTGGTCTCCCACCCTTGTACCACCTTCCAAACAAGGAAAACAAGGTTTGTACCAAAAACAAACCAAAAAGGATGCAAGACGAAAGTCCGGGAGGCAAGATGCGCAGCCGGGAGACCCGAAAACTAGCTGACGAGCACCAAAAGTGGTTTGTGACCACAAAAGTGGTCTCCCAAACCACAGTGTCCCTCTAGGCAAAGGCAACAAGGTGTGGTTCAAAAACCACGCCAAACGGAGAACGTTAAGCGGTCTCGAGACAAGGCGCGGCCGAAGGCTCCGAAAATCGGAAACTAGTCTCCGATCGGGAAAAGTGGTCTACGACCACAAAAGAGTGGTCTACAAGACCTCTCCCTCCCTCAGGCAAGGAGAACAAGGCTTGGTCCACAAACCGAGCCGAAACACAAAGCGTTCAAAGGCCCGGAGGCAAGGCACTCAGCCGAAAACTCTGAAACCTCGAAATGAGCACAACATGCGCAATCACCGAGCGCTCAATCGATGACGTCTGAGTCTTAAGGTCAGTCAAAAATAGGGTGTCTACAACTATGTATTTGACGATAGCAAAAATGAAATGTATTGTTTCATTTAGTACTTGTAAATTTTAAATGACAGTCGACTGTGAAATAAGTATCGTTCTAAGGATCATTATTGCTTGTAAGAACATTGTTGTGTCCATGAATCTTCATGGACGGGCATGTGAAGTTGGTACCCGGCGTGACATGCACACGCTCAAGCTAGGGTCGTGGCTATCCAACACTGTAAGTGTTGGCTGCGCACATATGAATTTGCGTTTTTCATTTGAAGAACTCAGAAACCTTTCTAATCAACTTGCCTTCTGTCTTACATACAATTTTCCAGCCAATCAACTTGGTGGTGGTGCAATTGACTAATCGATAGAGGGATTTACACAATCATGGGAGGCATACTGATTGGTTCTTTCTCGTATATCTGTCGGTAAGTAAGTGTTTAAAGCTAGGTTGTGTTTTGTGTATGACATATTTTGACAAATGTTTCCGTCAATGACCTTTATGCATTACACATGCAGACTTTGATTCTAAATAAAAATACGCAACCTCTACACCATGAAAATATCGTCACATCATATTTCAAACATGATAGATACACTGGTGCGATTGATGCATGTCAGAGGATAATATCAATGTTCATCCCCTTATATTAAAACGAAAATATGAAAGCCATTACATGATTACATGCCCTCTAAACAATGTCTGCACTTGTGTTTACGTGTAGATTTACATGCCTTTCAATTACAGAGGAGTGCATTGGTTGTGCGTTAAAATTGATATGGTGGACCGTGTAGCCTACCTATTTGACTCGTTCCCATCCAACCGACCGAACAAAAGGAAGCTAAATGTGGCACAAATTTTGGTATGTCCTTCTGGTGCATTTCTCAACACTACAACAAACTTGAACATCCTTTACATAAACCAACTTCAACCTTGTGGAACAGGTTCAAACTATGCACGACTTGCTGCAACTACACTTTGGAAATGATTATGTTACAGACGTGCGTAGCTTCCACCTCCGCATGTTAGATGAAAGACCAGTACAACAACTGGACGAGTAATCCACAATCCCTCCCTCACATTAATGTATATCCTGTATGACTGATTTAACAAACCTACTGACATTGATGACAAATTTAATGTGAAATTATTTTTGTAACACGTTTGACTGTGGGATGTTCGTCATCAAATTCATGCAGCAACCTGATTTAAGCCCCGGTCCACACAAGGTACATTCTACCGCTTCATTTCCATTTGTTAATCAAATCCTTCCTTGTATGTCCTGCAATTTTAACTTATTTGTCTTGTGATATTTTTGTACAAAGTTACATCCCTCTGTGCGTCATAAGTTGTTGGTTGACATCGTTATGGATGTCAATAATGCAAACATTGCAAAGTACCGGGAGTGCCTTCATATTAGCAATGCCATAAGCTAGGCCAGTGATGGGAATGGGCTGCCAGTACACCAGTAATTTGGGTGGCAACCGGACTTCACTAATTTTTTATTCTTTGATTTCAATATGGATGTTAATTATGGCTCCCCAGTATTGTTTTTGCTGGACGATGTAAAGATGGACTAATTGCAAAGTGCAAGTCAAATGTAAACATGGATCAAACATCTCGATGTAGCTGCTGTCTTATTACTATTTTGTTTACGCATGTTTCTTGTTCGACTGAATGCGACTGAAACAAATATAATTTACAGTTGTTTTTTGTACTCATATTTTGAGGAATGTATTTGCTGCCCAATTTGTCAACATAACTTTGATGTCGCAACTGTAATAAAAAAACAATTTGAAATTTTTAAAATAAATAAAAACTAATATAATTACAAAATATATACATAATTTGCATAAGAAATTTGTAGAGCAATGAAAAGATAAAATTATATAAAATTAATAATTAGTTGTATTTTTTATTTGTTAATGAAATGAAGTTATAATTTAATTACAAAAAAGGAAAAATTAATTTTCAAAAACGAAACCAACCACATTAGACGCATTTTTTTTAAGCCATTTCTTGTGTTTTCAACTTATTTAATTATATGTTAATTTTATGACATTTTCAGCAACCAACAGTACAACATATAAGAGCCTTGGAGACTAATTACTTTGATCGTTAAAACTGGAAATATTGTTTGAACTCACATTTACGGACTAATTTCTGTTGTGCTGATGGTCGTGGCTACAAGGTTGCCCTTAGAAGTTAAAAAAAAGGATCTTAGGGACAAAATGCCCAAAATGGCAATAATAAATACACTTCGACGGACAACATAAGTTCATTCGAAAATCGTTTACTTCTTCATACAAAAAATAAGGTACACAAAATTACGTAAACGTCAACGCTGAATCTATAATTTTGCTCAACTTGAATCGGGTGTAATTAATTAGCCCTTATTTGTCAAAAGGACATTTTAGTTAATTTATGATATCCATTAACGGCGTTAGTTGTGATACAACTTCGATGTAATTTGTTAAACCTCGTTTCGTGTATTTCATTTTAGGGTACAGGACGTACTACTACCACATCCTCCTCGTTGTTGTACATTTTAAAAACATGAAATGTCAGATCACCCGTACACTTAGACAACTACCACATTTCCTATTTCCATTGATGTCTTTCATATTCCAAGGAAATTGTTGTCAGTGTGAGTTGACATCAAAATGTTATGGATCCCAAGTACATTACGAAATAACTTACGAAATATCTGACATGGGTGTGGGGCCCACACACGTATGATTTGTGTGAGTCAGGCACGTATGTCACCGATTTGGTAATTTATTTGGGTCCCTAACACAACTCAATTATTTATGCACCAGTCAAATTGTTACTCGTTTTACAGTAAATCATAAGTATTTGAAGACTGCATATGAATGAAAAATCAATACTCTTTGTAGCTAATTTATATATCATCCCATTAGCACATATCACTCCAGCCAAAACAAAAAATGCAACGTCTTACAGGGAAGGTAAAAAAAAAAAAAAATCTACGTATCTGCTGCATCATCAGCAGCGTCTTCTGAAGAGTTGTCTGTACTGTCTGATTGACTGTCCTCATCCATTGTCTTATCAGAGTTCGCTTCGTCCGCCGCCAATTTCTCATCGGTCAGCCAATCAACGTTCTGCTTCATAGCGCCGACTTGCCGCTCCAAACTTGACAACCGTGTGTCCACTTCATTCAGCCTTTCGTAGATATCTTGCAACTGCTGCAATACAGGAGCAACATGAGCTTCAACAATAGCTTCAATCTTGTTTGAATCAGACATTTTGTAGGAATATGTGTATGGTTTATTTTACTTACTACTTTTTTAAAGAAATGTACAGATTCATAATATTACACAACACTACGCTGTAAGTATTTATAAGATATGGTACATAACTTGTATGTTTTCAGAAGACCTCATGCATTGTGACATACATTGTATTAATTTCTCAAACTGGCCGAATTCATCTTGCACAAATTCGATCCTTCTTGCATACACCAAGCCATCTGTTCAGTACCCCTGATTGTCCATTATTTGGCATTTCCAACACACATGCATTGTACCTTCCATCAGTACTATCCCACTGGCATTTCCAACACACATGCATTGTAAATTCCTCTTATCAGATACATATGCCTTTCCAACTAGACCGAACCTATTAAATGAAATATTCAAATTAATTCATTTACTTTTACTTAGTTTGGGTAGGTGTTTCCACCAAACAACAATAACTGTGTTCACATGTTTAAACGACAACTAAAGTAGTACGTGTTTCCACCTAACACCAACGTATTAATGACTACGAGTCTAAGGTTATTTAACATTTACAACCAACCACTATTCAAGTTTGCAACCAGTGTTGTTTCCTTTGCATTTGGGTTTGTTTCTGCGTCCATATATTCTTCGTGAATCTGCGAAAACAAAGTTGGACTCAATCAAGAACCGTCACACCTATGGATGCACACCACGGTAAACGCGGTCGTGGACAATCACTTGCAAGGGCTGACACTTCCTGACCGAAGTCACTAGAACTGGATTATGCAGGTGGGTATATCAATTCCTTTGATGATTGACGTTTCTTTGAAATAGGATTCCCACTGTGGAGTTTTGAACCTCTACGGGATTACAATTGCACCCTAATACAAGATGCTAGCCTGGGAAACTATTTTGGAATTCCAGTTTCACTGTTTGCCAAACGAGTTTAGTGTGAACACCACTGTCGATATGCTTTTCTGAAGGTTACTAAAGCCCGATCGGTTGAAATGTAGCTGCAATTCCCTCATGTCAGTGAGTCCCAAGTTAGGCATCATTTGCAAAGTGAGATTGATCAAATAACTCGTCGACTCATTAGGCACTCACGCATAGAGGACACAAAGGCAGAGTCGAAGATACATGGATCGAACCTGGCATCTGCGATCAAGGCTATAATGGAGGATCCTGCACTGGTGTCGGACCCTGACCTTGCAGATTACTCAGACTCCGAGGTTGTTGATTTGAGCAAGGATTAGGAGACTTGGAGATGTGTATGACATAGTAAGCGTAGTGTTGTAAGATGCCGTCGTGGTGCGAAAAAATACGACTTAGAAACTTACAAACCGTCAAACTCTGCTAACCACTTCAAGGGTGCATGCGTTAATGTCTTCATCATTTACGCTTTGTTGAAGGTATTTTTTTGGGTCAACGTCATCGACCAAAATCTGTCTTATGATTTTTGTTGGTACGATGACAAGGTAATTTTTTTGGTAATGTCATTGACCAATATTAGCAGCTATCATTAACCTATGTTTTTTGATTACTTCATGTTTTGTGAATCGTTGAATATGGACAATAAGGTTTACTTGTCAGAATCATTGAATGGAATCACAAGCTGTAGTTGCGAAAAAAAAATTATACACGGCCCACCAATGGTCTCGTACACTCTAATATCAATATGGCCACAAATGTTTTGTTTTTTCAAACACAACAGTTGTATGGAAGCATACCCCGTGGGGTCAACCTATGCATTAGCAATTTTTTACCCTTTGTGCATTGTTATGAACTAATGAACTCCCCTTAACAAAAAAAAAAAAAAAAAAAAAACATATACAATAAAGTAATTTAAAAACAGAGTATTGATATTCATTAATGAAAGTCTACACAATGGTGAAGAAATCTACCATGCATTCTGTGCAATACAAAAAAAATAGATATATAAACTAGTCTAGGATATGGGGAAGAGAATGGCTAGAAGCTAGAAGACCCCATTCTGATTGAGCATCTGCCAGCATGGTAGTTGATAGATAACACACCAAAATTCATTCACCCAGATAACAGAACCTGCAACAAATAACAGGCCACAGATAAGTGACAAAGCATCCACTAAATTCATTCATCCACAAAGCATCTACACAATTCATCCACGTAGCATCCACACAAAATTCATCCACATAGCATCCGCAAAATTCATCCACAGATCTGCGAAATAGCATCCACAAAGCTCTAACAATGAGGCCAATGTTTCCCAAAATTCATTCCATAATAAAATTATTAGTTACATCATAATAACTTATAAAATTCATTCCATACATTCATTCCATAATAAAATTCATTCCACAAAGCTATTAAGTAAGTTACATAAGTTACCTAAGTTACATCATAATAAAAACCATTCCATAAACATTAGTTACATCATGAAGTACAATACAACCAAAAATGCTAGAAACTTCCATTCAATTTCCCAAAATACAATAAAGTACAAAAGTTACATGATCAAATACAAAATGATAGAAAATATAATGAAATACACCATCGCTTTGATATTATTTTCTATCCTTTCAAGCCTTCGACCATGGTCATTTTCCAAGTCATCAAGCCTCGTCCTTACATCGTTAAAGTCTTCTACTATTATAGCATTACAAGCTCTAGTGCTGGAACGAATTCTGGACGTAACGTCTTCATCATCTTCATCCATGAACTTAAAGTAATTGCAATAGGGAGTGAGAGTGGTACTTTACAATGCATGACAATCAGTTAGATGAATAAGACAAATATTAATGTGGCTACTAAAAGATTCAAATTTCCAACACATACTTACATATTTTGATGGGCAAACAAAGAACAAACGCCCTTCATTTCCATTCTCATTGGTTCTTACAATATATATGGCAACGGTTCTTCCACAATTGCACAGTCTCGGTTGTAATCTTATGTTGCTATTGTTAGAAGAAGAAGCCATTTTTCAAATCTGCATACATGACAAACTTGTAGTGCTGTGCTATGCTTGTGTTTGATGGGGTTAATAGCAGTTCTATTTGAATTTGAGGGACAGAGTGTATGTCTTTACTGAAAACATCTATTTGTTCAAACTGCCATGTTTAATAGCATTTGAACAGAGGTTACATAGACTAAACTGTTAATAGCATTTGAACAAACATGGCAGTTCAATGTCAGCCATTTTCTTCAGTTCCAAACATAGCATTTTTGATTAATTACACACAATTTACACAAATAGCAGTTTCAAACTCAACAAACATGGCAGTTTTACAAACATAGCAGTTCAATGTCAATTCAATTATCAATCACACATGTTACACAACTATTATTAACAAATCATACTGAAGTTAAATGATAATGGGCAGATTGTTGGAGGGTGTGATTCAACTAATAGTTATCAAACTGAAATAGTTATCAACAAATCACACATGTGATTGTCAACAAATCACAGTGAAATAGTTATCAAGACATCACTAATAGTTATCAACATTTCAGTTCAGGTTAATAATAGTTATCAATGTTGATACTAGTTAATTCAATTCACCCAGATAACATATTAGCTGATAGCAGTTCATTACAACAAATCATGTGTGACTGATAACAAATACACCAAAATTCAATTATCAATCACACATTGAAAATTACAGAACTGCAGGCATTTGTGATAACTTTTTAGCCTTTTCTATTATCAATATGCATAATCATAGTATTTATCAACAAATCATACTATTTATCAATCTGCATAATCATACTATGTTCTGCAAATATTTTATCCTTTCATTTTATGTTCCTCACAATATGTTCCACATTTATCAATCATACTATTTATCAATCTGCATAAGAGTAATTTTGAAAGCCCTAATTTTGAAAGCCCTAATTTTCATAGCCCTAATTTTGAGTGAGTAATTTTGAAAGCCCTAATTTTCAAATTTCAAATACATTTTGTCAATCACAACCCTAACTTTTTGATTTCAGTGTTTCGAGGACGAACCTATGGCCTGAAAACCCACGTTCTCCTCAACAAATTCCTTCGCTCCAGCCGATGGTGGTCGTGGTGGAGCTATGGTTCACGAAGCAGAGAAAATTAGGGCTACAGCGGTGGGTTGGGTTTACGAGTGAGTCGCCGCCGGGAGTGGTCGCAGGTCAGGCTGGGTTCGGTGGAGGAGTGAGTGTGAGAGTGAGGGAGAGTGAGAGTCAAATTGAGGTGTATACTCTGTATAACCTGTATAGCAGAGCGGGAAAATGAAAATTTCAAGTTGCGTTTGGTAGACTTTTGTAGATATGATTTGAGAGTACGAGTTGTATTTTGAGTTTGTAAGTTGTGGAATTATGATTTGAGTGTAAAAATTTTGTTTGGTTATGGTTTTTGAATAGAGTGTTGAATTGAATTTTGAATTGCATGTGGAATTGAGTTTTGAAAGTTTGATGTAACATGTGAAATAAGAAAATTTGTTTGGTGATGATTTTTCAAAATAGTTTTCAAAACTTAATTCAACCTATAATTGATAATCAAACACACAACTCATAACTCGATATCCGTATTTTTTATCAACAGTCATAACCAAACTAATTTTAAAATACTCAAATAAAAAAATGATTTTTCTTTTCAATTAATTGTTTTTAAGTAATTTTTTTGAATAATTTTTTTCCCAAATTATTTTTTTTCAAATAACTTCTATGTCAATTAATTTTTCTGTCAATTCATTTTTTAGGCCTGTATAAACATTAAAAATATTTTTAAATTATTTAGAAAATTAAAATATTAAAAATATTCTGAAAAATAAAATATTAAAAATATTCGCAAAATTAAAATATTAAGAATATTAAAAATATTCCAAAAATCAAAATATTTACAATTAAAATATCCAAATATTAAAATTAAAATATTAAAATATTTTTATGAAACTTAAAATATTAAAAATATTCCTATAAAATAAAATAAAATATTTAAAATAAAAAAATAAAAATATATGTACAATGTTATTTGCCCATGTTCCAGTAATAACGTGTAACCAGTCCGACACCCTTGTATATGCGTTTGGGTGTATATTTTTAAAATTGAGTTTCCCGCTTTTTGTATTATTTGGGTTTTCGATATTTTTAGCAAGACTGTAGTGTGGATTTTACATTTGCAGATGCATCTTACTTAAATGTATGTACGAAGTAATTTACATGCCATAAGTCCGTTGAAGAAATAAAGGAATACACACGACAACCCCAACAAAATATATTCACATTTTTTTAGTAAGGGGTGGGATTGTTACTGAGGGAATTATTAGTCAGGGGACTGGTAGTGATGGGACTAAAAGTAATATTGTCATGGTTTAGGGCTGGTTTGGCATGTCTTTAAGAAGACAAAAAGTTACTAAAAAAGCTAAAAAGTTATCACTATACAAAAATTAAATATATAAAAACATAAATTTATTGATGCAAAGTACAAGTCAAATGTATCATACAGTGATTGGTCTGTCCCGGTACAAATTACACATGGGTGCACAAAAAAATTACACAAGACAGTGTTGTCTGGTCGGTGGGAGCTTATCACAAGTCCCGTTTTGATAATCTTAACTCTTAAATGTGTAGAACTCGTCGAGTACTATATGTCTATAAAAAATCACATTGATCGGATATCGTTAACTATATGATCAAATCAATTTAGTATAAAAAGAAGGGATAGTGTTATAGCTAACGATTGAAAGAAAACTTCTCCGATCAGATAGCTATCGATATCCGATCAACGTGATTTTTCATAGCCATGTAGTACTCGACGAGCTATACATATTGAACGATTCAGATTATAAAAATGAGACCCGTGATGGCCCCCTACGGGCCGAACAGTACTGTCCAATGCAATCCCCAAAATGTTGGCAAGCATTTCTTAGCATCAGTTCAGCCTGCGTAGACGATACGACTGTACAACTCACAATCCTTGTCTTCTCCTACACAGTAATTTATACAATTTTTGTAATACACATTTTTCCGTAAGAAGTGAAAAAGTTAACCCAAACAACCATATTTTTTTCCTAAACTTGTTAGTCCAAAAAAGTTCAACAAGTGCACTTATTTAGGACACCCCAAACAACCCCAGTAGCCACTGCCGTAGCAAGAACACAATATTTGTGTATTCGGAATACGTTGGGATTATGATACCCTCCATAGATGGGATTAGTAGTCCCCCATGGGAGATAGTATTAGAAAACCAATCCCTTCGATATACAGGTAGATTTGTTAGTTTGGCCCCTATTATCCTACGTAATGTACTTATTGTACTTCCTTAGTAATTAATTTGCTGTACAAAATGTTTGTACTTATGCGATCGATATGTCCAGTCCTGAACGAAAATAATTTACGCCTCGTTTCGCATGTAACAGTTTTACCGTAACAAGCTAACAAGCACTACAAACCACCAACAACCCTAATAATATGTGTAATAACCAAAGTTAATAGTATAATAATAGGTATACGAAAGTAATTGTTTTTGTACATTATGACGGGGTGCCTCTACCTCCTACTTGTGAAAACAAAATTAACTATTACTAATCCACTACTTATTACTGTAAAGAAGTATTTTGTTATAATTCTCTCACTAATAGTCTAGTTACATCCACAATGGATGTGTTAGTGTATTTGTTACTGTCAACTGTTAGTTTTTGGCCAACAAAGTTTCTTGTTTGGTGATGCAGTGCAGCGGCTAAGGGCAACGTTACTGACCATAACTAATGTGCAATGTTAGATTGTCTATTAACTGTAGCTACTGTTTTAACCGCCGGGGGAGAGGCAGGAAAATGCTAGGCGAAAGCCCTTCCGGACATCCGGCCGAGAGTCCCTCTGGATGCCCCGCCAGATGTCCACTACGATGTCTACTGCGACGTCGGGGCCCTTCAATAAAATAAAAACCAAAAAACAAAAATTTGGGTTAGATCGGTTTACCGGTCGCTGAACTGCAATTTCTTTTTTTGGGGCTTCTTGTACTTGTTCAGAAAATTTTCCCTTCTGCAATTTTTTTAACTGACATTAATTATTTACTTTGTTTATTACATATATATGTATGCATATATACAGTTTTTGTCAGTCACGGAACTGAATACACCCCTTAATCCATCCATTGTATCATCATTCACACAATTTGCCATCTTTGTTTGGACTACATAAGGAGGGATTGTAATCCATCGGACTGTTAGTCGTGCGATACATTGTCCCTAGAGTAGTCGGTTCGGGTGTATTTGTATCGTATGTTTGTTTACTCATCGAATTAGATTGGAGTAGTTGTAGTGAATCCAATGTTTGGTTGGACAGACTGGATAAGGATAAATTATCAATTTATATTTTATATTTAATTTATAATACTTTGTAATCTATAATTCATAATTGAACAACATACACAAAATTTAATTCATAGGTCCATACTAAATTTTATTTTAAATTTATAGGCCGAAAATTTAATGTAACGTTAGCCTACCTTACGTTACGCCTTGTTTGTGAAATATTTTTTTTGTGTATGTTTTTGCCATTTTGCCTAAAGAGCAATGACACATCCCTCCAATTTTCGAGCTGTAATTCAGCTGTAATGATGTGGCAGAAAATAAAGAAATTAAAAATAAATAAAAACAAAAAAAAATAGCAAAAATAATTAATAAGGGCTTCATTTGGGAAGTTGCTATTTTAGTAGGCTATTTTAGTTTTTGGCTATTTTAGTAAGCTAAAATTTTTGTGTTTGGGAAGATGATTGGATTTTTTTGTAGTTGAATGTGATGTTTGTGAGAGAAAAAGCGAAATGATTATGGGTTTGATGTGATATTTTGTTTTATTAACTAATTTGTCTATTTTGTCTTTTTGTGAATTTTAGCCTAAACCAGGCTTTTTTTTTCTTGCCAAACACCCCCAAGATAAAATGGCACGTCAAACCTATAATCAGTTCAAATTTCCTATCACAAACATCATACCCAACTACAACAAAATCTAATTATCTTTCAAAACACAAAAATTTAAATTTCAAAATATGACAATACTAAAATAACCTATTAAAATAGCAACTTCCCAAGCACCCACTAAATGTATAATATGTATAATATGTGTAGTGTCACCTACGTTTCCGTTTCCCTCCTAAATTTGGAACAAAAACCAAAGTTGGCAGACAAAGCCTATGAAAGGCTTCAAAGGTAGTACTTTTCATGATGACCCACAGGCCATAGCCTTTCTAATCTCACCAACTCATTTCCATTTCCCACATAAAATTTCGGCCACTTTACTGTCCCTCATTCTCTCTCCATTTTGGTTTTGCTTTACTGTCCATCTCCAGTAACACACTCGCTCTTTGTCTGTCTCTCTGTCTCTCCATTTCGACTGTGCCAGCTCGCCGACGGTAACACTCACCATTTTCTCGGGCATGTGTGAGTCTGTCTATTTTTTATTTCGAAGCACATTATTATTATGACCTGCTGTGTTCCATTCGCACGACGCATTTTTTTTAAACTATTAAACTGTTCCTCGTTAGGTCGTTGAAACCATACGTATGATTAGGTATACAAACTACACAAGTGACAAACTGATATTGCCATTGACAAGTTCGATAGTGATTATAACTGCTGCATGAACGGTCTTGGTTGAATTCAGCAGTGTAGCCGGTTTTTTATTTCTCTGCATGAATGTAAGTTGCGTATGGGTGCTCTTAGATTGAATGTCCGATGTGGCCCTATTTGAAGTGTGCATATTGTTTGTTTGTTTCTGGCTTCCTTGCAAGATTTCCTGTTGGTCGTTTGGTCAAAAGCCTTCGCGAAGGTGGTACCAAATGACTGGCCATTCTCGTCGGTGCAAATGAAGTTATAGTCATGTTATGGTGTTTTGCTTGCATACTGGTTGCACTTCTAGTTCTTTATAGGTGTAATGTCATGCTAATTTTCTGTATTGGTGTTGGTTGATGCAGTTTTTGGTGTTACTAACTAACCTGTTGCACTAACCCAGATAGACTACGTCCAGGCACGGAGACACGTCCAGCCCAAGGGGGGTCACGTGCCCCTAACTTTTTTGGATAACTCTGCCTTTGTTGTGAACAACTATTAACAGGAACGTAAACCTTTCTGCACTTGCTTAGGAACTTGTATATCATAACATTTGTTGGCCTCTTGTCCGAAAATGTGTCAAATCTGGAGAAGTATGCATGTTATTCATGGATTAACCTTATATCATTTTGCATTACAGCGATCGTACGTGGCCACTATTAAGATTTTGTACAAGTGCTTTATTACTTCAATTTTTTGTTGTTCGTTGTAGCGACAATATTCGTGGTAGGGGAGATGCAGTGGATGATGCTCTAGTTTGCTGACAAAAAGAATCACTACCTGCTGGCAACTAGCCAACTGAAAGACTGTAACGCCACTGCCTGGGGCCCCCAATCAGGCTGACAAATTGGGTCTACGGGAAAACATTGTAACGCCAACGTACATCTGGTAATGAGTTCAGTCTTTAATTTATGCTGCACTTGCTCAAATAAAGCTTGACCATTATATGTGTAAGCATTGAAGTAGTCATTACTATTTACATGAGATTACCGTAAAATGAGTACAACATATGGCCAATTGATTTTTGTAAAATAGTGGCATGCAATAGGTGCATAAATTAACAACAACATATCATACTTTAACAATAAACGAAAAGTACAACTCGTACAATGTATGTACGACTGAATGATCCGTTCATTGTAAGTTGTTAAAAGTGAATTTTGTTTCCTACAATTTGTGAGTAACGTTCTTTCTGCATCCTTATCAATATTGCATGAAATTCTTTGCAAGAATTATTGTAATTGGATATGGGCGATATGTCAGAAAATGCGAAGCAAATGTGAGTTTATGTCGTTCACTATTTCATACGATTAGGTTTGCAAGGATATGTTTCCTGTACATACTAAATTCCATGGTGTGTTCATGTAGGACATATTGTGGCGGTAGGTACTGTAATCGGGAGGTTGTGCAATTTTAGTTTCACACATTTGCGATAGCCTCAAATTTCACCATGAATTTCGTGTAATGGATTAAAACTGTCCATTTCTTAGCAGAATATTTGCACATACAACACATGTCGCGTATTCTGCTGAGAGAAATTCTGAAATCCATAACTGACTGAGTTATACTTAACCACTTCAGTTAATAATTTTCTGTCGCAACGAAAAATGACATTACAAATTTCATGAAAATGGCACAACTCTTTAAATGACAAGGCAAAATTGACTGCCTATAAAGTTAACTGAGGAAGATGACAGAATGCACAAAATATACATACAACCGATGTAATTTGGCCTTTAATATAATTTCATTTACGGCGATATTTGTTATAGGGAAAGGAAAACATTGAAGCCAACTAGCGAAGGTTCACGAATCAAAACGGTTGACATTACCGAGCCCTCTCGCCGAAAATGGCCAGTTGGACCATTTATTTTTTACAGGTTCGATCCGTGTCATTCAAAACGGCTCATAGTATGAATCCCTCTCGTCAGAAATGGCTTACAGTAATTTGCACAATTGTGCATTACATATTTTGTACTCACAGATTGCGGCAATGCAAATTTCACTTCGTACTCACCAGAAATTAAGATTTTAGAGACCAAAAATAAGGGCCAAAATAATTTCTTACCAACCTAATACTGTTGTTGCGGAAACATGTGGTTATTACATTTTTAGCAACGAAAATTGGACATTATTGATGCATTATTATGTAGTTTGGACCAAATTTGTTTGTGTCACAAAGGAAACCATTTGTGGACCAACTTACTCTGTCCATAAAATTGAATTTATTGCTATCCTTTTCAATGTTTTGTCGGTAAAAGCCTTATTTTTTACTTTTCAGGTCAACCTTTTAGTGGCAATCCTGATGACGATACAAATTGGTCCCTAAATGTCAATAGTTGCGATTTGTGTACATAAATGTATAAATATTTATTCATATCTAACATATACTTACACCGAAATTCACAATGGTTGCAGCCAGCAACAATTCAAGGAAAGACAAGAAGCAGACAGTCCTGGAGTGAAAATGGTTAGTGTGCAGACATGTACTAAGTAGAGTACATTGATGGAAACACGTGATTGCTGTCATAGCAAAGTATGGACTTCTATTCCATGCGCACACGAGTCATGTGCTTCTATTGTGTCGCATTCAGCGATTTCCAGCAGTCATAAATGCCATATTGCATGTTCTTATAAACTCCGATTATTTGTAAAAGTCCATGTTCGTTTTTATTTCAAATATGTGTGAAATAGTAATTTCTATGTGCAATCATATGTAAGTACCACAAAATGTGCACACATTGCGAGTGATACAACTTATGGTGACAATTATTTTGGACTTACAGTTCTTATTTGTCCTGTATGTGCGTCACTTTGGTGTAACACTTACAGAGCAGGAAGGATATTGGGGAAAGGTGGAAGGAACTCTCCTGTGATGAGAAGAAGAGGTTTCAGGACATGGCTAAGGCAAGTGCCAAGCAACTGGGCGAAGAAGTTGCAAAGAAATCTGCAAAGGTACTTACGTACTTAATGTTTTCATAACTGCATTTGGGGGGAACCTGCTATCGACACAATGTTGGTCAAATTTTTGTATTAATGTTCACGTTAATAACATTGCAGAGTGAAATGCAAGTCCGCATATCATTGAAGTCAATTGTGGATATTGTGAATCGGTGTAACGAAGCACAGAAGCAAGCAGTCATTGATATTGGGTTCAATGGCCTCCTCGGGTTAAAGTGTACCCGTATAGATCACAACTTGTGCCAATGGTTGGTACAGAACTTCGATCCCAACACCTATTCATTGACTGTTCATGGCCGTCACCTGAGGCTTACCTGTGAGAAAGTGCATGTCTTATCGGGTATACAGTCAAAAGGCGATGACGTGTAGTTCACTGGTTCAATAGACGCATATCCCAATATCTACGAAGAGGTTGGAGCTATTAAGGGAGTCATTCCTTTGAACTAGTTGAGAGTTTATCTGACTGAGACTGATGGTGCGGACGACGGGTTTCGGCGGAAGTTTGCGCTGTACGTGTTGGGGGCCATGTTGTGTCTTACCACAATGACCGCCTTAAGCTTGTCGTTCATTCATGCCGTGAAGGACATGACCGGTATGCAGGCATGTAATTGGGCAAAGTTGACACTGCAATTCCTTGTCAAAGGTGTTCGGAAGTATAAGATGAGAGGTCAGCGCGAGGAAACTGGATGTGTTTTCCTTCTAATGGTAACGTAATCGACCGTTGTTTGTTTGCACCATATCGATTACATATTTTATCCATTGCTGTGCATATGGTTCAATAAAATGGCACTTGTTGCGAAATACAAAGTTACCTGTTATTGAATATCATGACAAATATACTTGTACGGGCCACATTTTTGTAACCAGAAATAACTTATCTTTTTAACCGGAAAGGTGCATGGGGATTCTGCCATCGAGACACATAAACACATAGATATGATTGTGCTGTAAGTTGTATGCATCAATAAGTTCTTCGTTGGCAAGAAAAAAGGTGTAAAACATAGCCATCGTACCATTGTCAACTGCAAACTTGTATGCCATCAACAATTTTTTCACATCACAATTTCCTCACTTTGCATTGTGAACGAATACATATTATTTTACTTGAAAATGTATAGTAAATATCTTTTCCCCCTTATAATGCAGCTATTTTACTTGGATTATTTTGCCCCTCCCTATAAGAGTACGTCGGCTACTACACGCTCCATCCCACGGCTAAATGATTGGGGTGATGTCGAAATACGAGAGACGCGGCGACGTATGGGAAGGAAGCAAATGTTGGAGCAACCTGAGGTAATCAACCAATTCGTTGTGCACATTTGACAGCATTGCCCGACCTGTGTTATGGAAACAATGACAGACTTAATTTGTGTTCCTATGATTAGGTGGGTCTGTTTTTCGAATCATACAATTCGTGATTCCAAACATATGATTCGAATCAATCCCGTAGGCAATCGATTTGAACATATTAGATATATTTAATATGTAAGTGTGTGCATATACGTTGTGTGCAATTTAAGAAAGCTGATCGAAACTTTACGATTCACAGTTCAGATCGATTAACGATTCAGTACATTACCATTTTCATTCATGATTTGAATCCCGATTTGACAACTATGTTAAGTGGAGTTTCATCCAACAATAGAGGAAAGCATCGACATTGATGACGCAATCGACGCACACCATGTCAATAACAAACAAAAACCACGGATTGATGAAGTTCGTTTGAGCAAAGTTGAGTCCGACATTGATGAACTGAAGGAAACAATGAAGCAAGTGCTGCGCAGCAATGCGGAAATAAGGGACATGTTGCTCAATTTCCGAAGGAAGGAAGTTGTTGACAATGCAAAGGTATGCAAAAGCAATCAGTACACATGCTTCACACAGTTCATAGAGGTTACCTGAAGATGAAATATCGTAGTAAGTTAATGTATGTGCTTGTGTGATTAGGTGGAGTCGACTGAAAGAAATTGTAACGTTAACATATCCTCCAGCATTGGTGAACTGAAAGGAATGCTTAACCAACTGGTTGCAGCTATATTGTCTGGAAAACAACCGTTTAATGAACAGACACATATTGCTGAAATGAAGCAAATGATGCAGCGAGTGCTGGAAGGTTTATCGGAAAGAGCACAATTGCCTCACGCAGAGGAAAAGGGTGTTCACCCTAGCGTGGGAGTCGAGTTGCATGACGGTGGCGTGGTCTTCTCAAATTATTATGGTAGCCCAATAGAGGGTAATCTTCAAGATTTACAGAGGGTGGATTGCGAGGAGAATAATGTGAATGGAATGTTGTCCAATGAGATAATTGATATGCACGTTGGACAGTTGCGTACCGTCCAAGAAGTTGGGGACACGCACAACAACCGTGGCCTTGCCTTGGAGGAAACATACGCAAGCGAAGAAAGCAAATCTGTTTTGGTTGAGTTTCTGGCCATCAAGAAGGTTGCAAAAGAGAGTGTTTCTTCCTTTGATGATTTGCAAACCTTGCCTCTAATGCGAGGAGAGGCAGACAAAGTGCGTACTTCTGCTGGTAAGATTGCCCAAACATTGGGAGCGGGACAAATTGTAACAGGCAGAGGAAAGGGAAGAGGAAGAAGTAGAGGAAAAGGAAGAGGAAGAGGTGTTGAAGCCACAGACATAGGGGATATGCATTCATGCAACGATAGCAAAATAAGTACTCGACTTACTGCAGAAAAATTTCCAAGTCGCCACATCACTTCAGCTTTCGTATGTTTCATTACCAATTGATGCCGACAGCATTACTAATCATAATTGAACCATTATTTCTGTTGTATTTTAATAGTTGTCATTGTAGTGCAAGTTTGCACTAACAAATGTTTTACAATTGTCTTACAGATTGCGGACAAAGTCCTGTCCAAACTGCACAGGTTGGAGAAGTGGTTTCGTTCAGAGGTTAGACATCGCTTCACCAATTTTAGATGCATAAGGATATGTTATGTATTTTGTAAATTTATTTTGTGAACTGTGTTCAGTTAGTTAATTGTTTATATTAATAGGAGGAGTTGATGTTACTTGATTGTTTATATTGATAGAAGGAGTTGATGGTACTGGAGAGCATAGAGGTTTTATCAGCGGCCGAAGACAAAGTTGTTGACTCTGTACTTGACAACAGAAAAAATGGAAAATACGGTTGAGTTTACTACTTGCAATTAACCTGTTCCGTAGTATTTGTGAAATAAGTTTGAATTCCATAATTTTCATTTGTTGTGCTATGTTTATTTGATTTTTGTACCTATTAGTTCTTTAATTTTTCATTCTGTATGATTTTGATTTTCGTATGATGGGTTTATGCATGTCGTATGTAGGATTTTGTTTGAATTTAATGTAGTGGCCTAGGGAAAGACCAGTGGCTAAATTTCCTGTCTTAAGTTTTCTTCTCTTGGTCTTATCCTTCTTCTCATGGATATGTTTAATGTAGGGACATTGTCGTGTCTATGAATCTTCATGAAATGCCTTACGAATGTGCTACCCGACGTGACATGCGCACGCTTAAACCAGGGGCATGGCTATCCGACACTGTAAGTCGTGGCATCTGACAATGTTATTTCCACTATATTTGCATGATGTGGGGACATTTCCATGTAGGGACATTGTTATTTCGTATTACATTTAAACAAATTGCAAACCTTATTTACCAAGTTGCCTCGTCTGTTACAATGTTCCAGCCAATAAACTTGGTTGCAGTTCAATTGACTAACACACAGCGGCAAGTACACAAAGATAGGATGCATACTGCATGGTTCTTTCTAGTATATCTGTCGGTAAGTAAGTGTTTTAGGTGGTTGTGTATTGTATATGACATATTTTCAGAAATCTTTGGCTGACTGAACTTTACACACTAAACATGCAGACTTTGATACTAAATCAAAAAACTCAACCTCTGAACCATGAAAATATCATCAAATCATATTTTGGACATGACAGATATGCTGGTGTGCTTGATGCATGTCAGAAGGTAATATGAATGTCCATCCCATTGAAGCGAGTAGATTTAATATGAATGTCGGTAATATGAATGTCGATCCCATTTACATCATTGTCAATGTAAATATGAAAGTGCATACATGTTTGCATGCCCTTTAAACAATGTCTTCACTTGTGTGTATGTGTAGATTTACATGCCTTTCAATTAAAAATAGATATGGTAGACCGTGTGGCGTACCTATTTGACTCCTTGGTATCCACCACATTTGACACCAACAAGCTGAACGCGGAAAAAATGTTGGTATGTCGTGTTGAATTTCACAAATCTACTTCCACATTGTCACATCCTTTACATAAACTAACCGTCTCCGTCTGCAACAGGTTCAAACAATGCATGCCTTACTGCAACTACAGTTTGGAAATGAATATGCTGTAGACGTGCATACCTTCGACATCCGCATGTTAGAAAAAAGGCCATTACAACAGCTGGACGAGTAATCCACAAACCCTGCGTCACATTTACTTGACTCCTGAATGGCTCATTTAACGAACCTGCTTATATTTACGAGAAACTTAATCTTACATTTCATTTGTAGCACTTTCGACTGTGGGATGTTTGTGATCAAGTACATGCAGTGGCCTGATATACCCAGCGGTCCACACAAGGTACATTCTACTGCTTCATTTCCAGTTGCGAAATAAATCCGTTTATTTCCTACAACTGTAACTGTACCTGATTTTTGTGATTCGCTTTCTCTACATAGTTTCATCCTTCTGTGCGTCGGAAGTTGGTGCTTGACTTCGTTATGGATGTGAATAATTCAAAGATCGGCAAGTATCTTTCGTGCATGTAATTGATTGCAATTACAACAAATAGGGCAGCGATTTTAACATGGCCTGCCAGTATAAGAGTAATTTGGATGCCCAACCACAACTGGATGACTACATCAGCTTGTCGTGACAACTTTTTAGGTCGTAGCTGTGATAATACTAATTTCCCATGCATATTGATTGTACACATAATTCCGATGTTTGGGACTGGAACAAACGATGGATAGTAGTAATGTTTGTTCGCTTTTATCATGGCCTGTACGTACTTACGAAATTGTGCATAAGTTGGATGTCGCAACTCCATTGATCACTGGTATTATGGGTACAAAACAAACAATGCAATGTGATATTTGTCCAAATGAATATAGTAATGTTTGTCCAACGCAATGTGATATTTGTCCAACAAACAATGCAAGTTGAAAGTAGTAATGTTTGTTCACTTTTTTTGAATGCCATAATTTTGTCCAAAACAAAGCAAAAAAATATCCCACAGAACAAACAAATAACAGTGACTATAATGCACCAACAGGGGTCCACCTGTCGACAGGAATTCATGTGGTCAACAAACTGCTTTAATTCTCCTATTGAACCACCATAGTATTATGTTTCCAACTGTCCCTGCACATTGTGGGCTTCACATCGACAAGTCAAATGTATTGTATTCTGCCAATGACCATTTCTACAATCCACCCAGTTAGTCCATGCAATATCCTCGTAACTGTTGCACCATGTGGGCCCTTACGTGTAGTTAAACTAAACCCCTTTCATATGTGTAACTGATGGACTCTAACATTGACTTTGGCACATGTCATGTTGTGGTTGATCCACCTGTCGATTGGCACAAACAAGTACAAATTTTAAACTGCAAACAATAACATAACACCAATTCCTAATCAATCACAACTGTAAGCACGTAAGGCCCCGTTTGTTTGGAGAGTTAGAGGAGGATTGGGATTGGTAGTGAAGTGGGACCCACTAATATTGTGTTTGTTTTGAGAGATGGGGAAAGGATTGATAGTGAGCTCCGGATTCGGATGGACCTCCCCAAGGGGATTCGGATGGGCCTCCAAGACTTGGTATTAGAAAAATAGTCTGCCGGATTAGAAATTTTTTATTTTTATTTTATTTTTTACATGTTGGGCATTTTTTTTTAACATTAATGTTTAATTTTTTGTATTTTTTGTCAAGTAAAAATCATTATTTTATTTGTTTTATTTTTTCTGGAAATTTTTTATTTTTTAAATTTTTTTTACATATTGGGCATTTTTTGTAAAACATTAATATTTAATGTTTTTGTATTTTTTTATTTTTTTTATTGTTTTATATTTATTTTATATAAAAATAATTTAACAATCCCTACACTAACAACTATCATCAAAACAAACACAATTTTAATTAATCCCCTCACTATCAATCCCTTCACTAACAATCCTCTCACTACTAGTCCTCTCACTATAAATCCCCTCCATTCTACCTTTGAAAACAAACGGGGCTTAAAGGAGTTTGGTATTACAACTTAGAAGAAATGTAACATTTCATGCTCAAGTCTGACTATAAAGCATGCTTATTACGAATGGACAGAAAATGGACAACAATTTCAAGTAAACAATTAAACCAAAGTTACCAGCCAACTGATTCAAGCTGATTGAAATGCCTGACAAGTAGAACTTGGATACTGATTCGAATAAAGAACATGCACCTGATGAGAGGACCTGAAAGTCCTGCCACGGGTGAACTGTGTGTACAAGCCACTACATGGACAATCCAATTACGAAACAACGATACACGTTGTTTTAATAGTACAGTACGTGTACATGTACGACTATACATGTACGACTAGGAACCGATTTGAAAACAAAACACGAAACTGGAATATGTTTGATTTAGTGCAATATTTATATCATCAGCTGATTGTGAGTGCGAAAGTGGGCACCTGCTTAAAGCAGGTTGAACTTAATGGTGCCCATAAAATCATGTGCCACGCCAATGATGGTACTCAGAAGACTTTGCTCCTGATGATGGTAACTTCAATGGTCCGATACATGAGAAGAGAACTGATTTTGCTTGCCTTTAACAAGTTGGCCTTCAAAGAACCACAAAAGGATCTTGCTTGGACATGGTTTGATGCCATGAAAATATTCATGGAACGTACAAGTTAAATATCTGCTATACAAAACAGAAGAACATCGTGGGTTTGAACGATACGATTTTCACAAGAACCTGTTTGTTTAACGATAAAGCTACTCCTAAATTATGGAAGAATTATAAATTGCTTAACTTGTGTTGCTCATGATGTTGTCCTATTTTCGGCGAACATCATCAGTTTTGATATCTGTATACTCTTTTTGTGGCCCATTATTGCATGATCCCACACTTCAACCCCATAATTAAAGTGTAACTGCCCCCTAATTTTGAATCTTCCAACTCTACCAAATATTAAATGTACCCTGTCGACCTTCCTTCCAACTCTTAAGTTGCCTCGTCTGTTAAATGTTCCAGCCAATAAACTTGGTTGCGGTTCAATTGACTAACGGACAGCGACAAGTAAACAAAGACGGGAGGCATACTGCCTGGTTCTTTCCAGTATATCGGTCGGTAAGTAAGTGTTTTACGTCGGTTGTGTATTGTTGATGACATATTTTCAGAAATCTTTGGCTGACTGACTTTACACACTAAACATGCAGACTTTGATACTAAATAAAAATACTCAACCTCTCTACATGATAGATATACTGGGGTGAAGAAGTATGACATCCTTTACATAAACCAATCCTTAGAAGGGCAACCACATAGAAGATATATAAACGGAAAATATGTGAAAAAGTATTATCCAACCATGTGGGAAACTTTGAAGGGGAGTTGATTACTTCATAACAGTGCACAAAGGAAGAAAAATTGCACAACAAAATAAAAAACCATACAACAGACCATTCAAAAATAGAGTATTGATATTCATTAATGAACAAGTCTGCACAATGGTTTGAAAGATAGCACGCATTCTGTGCAGTACAATATATATATATATATATATATAAACTAGTCTAGGATTTGGGGAAGAAATGGCTAGAACACCCCATTCTGATTGAGCATCTGCCAGCATGGCTTAGGCTTGGTCCAACTCAGCTTTAGTTGTTTGAATTGATGCAGGACGATGTCTAATTTGGGAGAGCATCATTCTTGCTTCTTGATTAAGCTGGTCATGTTGCTGCTGCAGATGAGCCTTTCTTTGCCGGACGGAGGCAAGTTCTGCCATGAGTTTGGTTTCGTCAAGTTCAAGTGCTGATTGTTGCTCAAGAATGGCTGCAGAGGTTTGCTGGCTGAGTTTGAGTGAAGTAGATATGGTGTGGGCTTCGTTTAGGAAATCTTTTTTGGTTTGAATATCCTTGGAGCAAGTCTGAACCATCTGTGAAAGGGTTGGCCATTCCGTGATGATCTTGGCCAATTGCTTTAGTTGAATGGGGTTGAAAGGATTAGGGGAGAGGTTTAGAACAGCAGAAAGATAGGCCAAGGTTTCATCAGGTTTGTGCAGAATGATTTCTTCAACTGGGGTGTTAATGAGGTCGATGGAGGTGGTTAAGTTTTGTTGAGTTTCAGCATGAAAGAGATGTAGCCTTTGAGGCAATGGGGATATTTCGTCTAGATGTTGTTGAAGAATAGAAAGTTCGGCCCAAATATCCTGAGATGGAACGATGGCCTGTGAACATTAACAATATGGTGAGAATATATGCTTTCAAGTAATAAAGAGTAAATAGGATGAGGTTGGAAATGGTAGTACCTGTCCTGATAAAGTGCGCGCAGACGGTTCGCCTTGTTCGGCTGTGGTTGTAGTAGCGGGAGGAGTTGTTTCGGGTACTGATGAAATGGCAGCATTAGCGCCTTTAGGCTCTTTTTCTGGTTTTGGTAAGAGGGGAAAGCCATGAGGACCTTCAAGTTCTTTCTCAAACATTGGTCGTGGAGATGAGTCATGTATTATGTCTGTCCTTGTAAATTGGAGAAGAAGAGTAGTTAGTTAAAGAGAAGTTTTTTTTTTTTTTTTTTTTCAAACGAACAGTCACATTTGTATTTCTATTTACCTTGGTTGTTGTGAAAATCTGGTTGAGGGGATTTTGTATTGTCATCTGTTGGAGAGGATTGGCTGTTGATTGAAATGTCAAAATCAATCCTCTTTGATTCTTTGTTTGAAGTTTGGGAATTTGAGGAGTTGGATGGTGATGGTTGAGGGCTAAAGATAGAAGGGACAATAATAGGCTCAGTGCCCCCTGGGTAATCAACCTCCATCGGGAGAGCCCCAACTGTGACATCCCTGAGAGCAATAGGAGGAGGTTCTAGCTGTGAAGGATGTTGTGATGCAGGTTGTGTAGATTGCTCTGGCGAAGACTGTGAAGGAGGTTGTAATGAGGTTTGTTGAGATGCTTGAGGTGGTGGTGGAGTTGGTTCTACAGTGGGTTCTCTGGGTACATTGGTGATGGGACTAGGAATTGGATGAATGTGTTGAGGAGAAGTGGAAAGATGTTATGATGCAGATTGTGTAGATTACTGTGGCGAAGACTATGAAAGAGGTTGTAAGGAAGTTTGTTGAGATGCTTTAGGTGGTGGTGGAGTTGGTTGTAGAGTGGGTTCCCTGGGTACATTGGTAATGGGACTGGGAATTGGATGAATGTGTTGAGGAGAAGTGGAAGGATCCTCATCATCAACAGTAGTAAGGAGTAATCTCCTTCTTTTTCTCTGTACAAAAGTAAGTGATCAGTCGGGCGTGCATGGAAATTGAGATGATGTAAATATGTAAAGTGAAGGCATACTTAGTAGAGCTGCCCTGAAGGATTTGATGTTGTTTGGCCAACCATTTGGCTGAGAGGGATATCCCAATCACTTAGGTCTGTACTTAGAGCAGGAGTAGTGGAAGGCTCTTCTCTCTTCTTTGCCGTGACCTTGTCTCGACAAGGGTGTGGGTGGTAGTTCCTCTCTGTGCTTGTGGCTGCGAGGCTGCGAGAGAGTCTCCCATTAATTTCTGAATTAAGGGGGTGTTTGTTTGAGTAGTTGGATCCATTGGAGCCTTGCCTTTTATGTTGGTCCCTAACCAATGGTTCAGCAGCAGGCCCAATTTTGGCTGTCAAAGGCCAAATAAGTTAGTGTTGTAGAGAAAAAAAAAAGAAAAGGGGGGCATGAGACAGTCAGGGATATGAAGTATATGAAGGAAGGATACCTATAGCCTTACGCTTGGAAAGCGAGGATATGGGGCCCTGATTATCAATACAAGTATCGTGAAGGCAGGTTTCAAGTGGCTTGTAGAAAATAATGGCAGTCATAAGTCCCTACCAATGGTCAAAAGCAATGGAGCAGTCCGAAGAAGGTTTGAAGAAGAAGGGGCCAAAATCTTGGAACAGTTTGGTGTTTTCTGTCAGAATGAATTCAGCATGACTAGGATCTTTGAAGTAGATTCTGGACCCAATCTCCTCATGGATGGTTGGGTGGAAATAAGGATAAGGGATACCCTGGGAAAGACCTAATTGCCTGGACCATTGATTGGGACAGTATGTCTCAAAACTGCAGTTGGATAACTTGGTGGAGGATATGAAACAGCCAACCAAGACATGTCTGTAGGTGAGAATGTGTCTCCAAGTCTCATTTTGTTCTTGGACTTGCTCATTGTCTAAATCACAAGGGTCTATGAAGAGGAAGCAAAATCTACTGGAGGAGAATTCAAAGTTTTGAAATGGCATGTACAAGTTGGAAGGTCTCTTCAAATGAAGGTTGTAAAACATTGTAAGATGATTTTCTGAAAGTCGGGATGGGTTGGCTGTTATAAGTGAGCAATTGCTCAGCATAGGAGTGGAAAACTGGATTCAAGGTCTTAGCTGGTGGGGGTCGTGTCTCAGGGAAATAGGCATACAACCAGGCCTGGAAGAGCCAGAAGGGGCCACCACAGTTGCCAGAAATCTTTTTGTCGACAAAGGAAAATAGGGCCTTGTAAAGGGTGGCAAGAAGATAAGGGGCCAAAGCCATAGCTTGGCCATCTTGCATACACAAGGCAAGGGGGAGGTATTCCTTCGTGATCTTGTACCCAAGGACACAAAAAACAAACTCATAAAGCCAAAGTAAGTAAAAAGCAGTTCTTTCTTTGTCCTCGACCGGGGAGCCAGGTGCGCCTTTGTATTTTTTAGCGAAATCTGTATAGCACATGTCAGTGTTTAAAGTAAAGTTCACTATTAGAGGCTCAAGGAGAGCATGAATTGGATTGCCCAAGATTGGGAGACCAATCAAGTGAGCTACATCAAAGATGGTAGAGGAAATCATACCAAAATTGAGGAGTAGAGAGTTACAAGATTGTGACCAAAAGCACGCAGCAGCAGCAATCAGCCCTTTGTCTATGTCATAATTTTTAGTCGACAGTCTAATTGCTTCACTAATGCCCTGGTGCTTCCATACTTCAGCGTCATGACCTTCAATTCTCTTGGCCCAGCTTCACCAAACAGAGTCTGGTGACCTCCACGCTCTGAGTGGGTTTTTGCTGACATTCCAATTAGTCCACTTAAGTCTAGGTTGGTTGAGAAGAAGGTTCTCACCATTACCAAGGGGATAGTATGGAGCTAGCTCGTCTGGGAAGAAAGACGTGAAGGTAGGGCCTAGCGTAGCCTTAGTGACAGAGCTTGTGTTGGGTAATAGGGTAATACCTAATTTTAGAGGAGCGATACGTGCTCTGATAGGGTCTGTGAAGCGGAGTAGGTCTTCATTGTTGTCCTTAGATGGAGATGGTTGAGATTTTTTGGGCGCTATGGCTTAGGGTTTTGTTGTGCTGTGGTTTTGAACGGCAATGCTTGAGAAGAAGGAGTCCACTCTGAGGAGTTCGAATCAGAGGGAAATGAAGTTGAAGTGGCTGAGGGTTTTATGGTGCTGCGGTTTTGAACGGCAATGCTTGAGAAGGAGTGCACTCTGAGGAGTTCGAATCAGAGGGGAATGAAGTTGAAGTGGTTTGAAGTTGAAAAGGTGGGTCTTTTATAGCTTATGATGGGGCCAGTATATTGAAATGCTCTCATATTGGGTTGTAGTTTATGTTTGTTTTGGGCCCGTATTAAGAAATTTGCTATTCAACTTATCTCTTGGGCTCGAGGGAATAAATCCTGTGTTAAGTACAAATTGGGCCCAACTGGCAAGTTTTGGTGAAGGTTAAATCATATGATATATAACTTGAATAAGGGTGCCATTGTTTGCACCTAGTTTTGTCAGTCTCTGTCGACAGATGGTCCACTTAATGGAGGACACGTGGCCTAGTCTGAAGGAATGTCTAGCAGTTGAAGGTGCGTTGTCTGTATGTGGGTCACGTAGAAGTGATGGGGGCATTTTTTAGCACCAATCATGGAGTTGGTGGGCACTTTCAGGAGGAAGCATGAGACAAAGCAGGAGCCTTGCTCTGTCGACAGAAGTTCCAAACAGTTGGTTGCCATGAAATAAACTGAAGAAAAAGGAGATCGACAGATAGAAATGGAAGTTTAGTACACTTGGGTTTTCATATCCCTATGCTGTTTTTGTGGCCCATCATTGCATGATCTCACACTTCTACACCATAACTACCACTGTAACTACCCCCCTGACTTCGAATCTTCAAACTCTACCAAATATTGACTCTTCCCTGTCGACCTTCCTTTTCACCATTGTGGCGCGTGTCCCTCATCATTATGACACAACAATCGACATAATATTGTCCACTAAACACAACCACAATCCTTGCAAATTGGGCCATTGAACCACAACACTAGGCCACTCACTGTAACTGCCCCCTGCCTTTGAACCTTCAAACCCTGCCAAATATTGAATTTTTCCTGTAATTTAATCAATAAATTCAATGTTGGTAAACTTGTTAATATTTGAAATACCCGTTTTTCTGCACTGTCATGACATAAACACAATTGTTGTCTTACATTTTACGTAGCCACAATACACAACTTATTTATATTGAAAACAAAATATACATTTCGGGTTTATAATCATAAAAATGGAAACTACTTTTTTTCTCTTTTAAAGTTCACACATATTTTCAGCTAAATTATGATTGGTTATTTTTTTAAAATTCCTCTTTCCACCTATTTTTCCCACATCTTGCCAACAGGTGCTCCATTCAATTGAGGACACATGGCAAGTCCACCTGAAGACAAGGGTTATCAACTAACATTGAATCTTACATGCCACCTGACTTACATGGTGGAGCAGTTACTAGCACTGATCATGGATTTAGTGGCCACCCTCGAAAAAGAAACATTCATGAATTGGGAGTCTGTATCTGTCGAGGAAAGGCTAAAAGGACTTGGGCACAGGTGGCAACTTCAAGATATGCACTTCGACAGGTACAAGTAAAGGTTTTATGTGATTTGAAGACATGGAAATGACCGTGCAGTCACAGAAGTTGCACAGAAGCAGTTGCAGATTCGGCAGATCATGGAATCGTGGGAAATAAGAGCTATAAAGGGCAGAAGGTTCGCAGACAGAGAGCACATGAACAACAGCACAACAACTTACTTTCTACATTGTAACTTCTAAGCAGTTTTTTCACTTCTCATTTTTCAACCTCAAATCAGCAAAGGTTTATCTTCTATGATTTGTTACCATCACCTCATATCAGAAAGGTCATTCTACTAGTTTACTTTCTTACCATCAGTTCATCGAAAGAAGTCTTCATCATTTTCAGGCATTCGAACCAATACCATAATTGCTTGATTCTCTTCTTTAATTTGTCAACTTTAAATTACTACTTGGTTGCTGTAGATATAGGCCCACTTTAATTTTACTAACAATAAACCCATCACTTTCGTAGTTAACATGAAATAATTTCACAATTCATGTTCGTAACTCGTAATTCATATAGCAATCGGTATAAAGGTAAAGTAAACGAGTTCGTTGGGTTACTTTCTCCAACTAATACCGAAAATTAACTGCCACTTGGATTATATACAAAATGCATGTGCTGGGATGTAATTTTGCAAAACCACATGGACAAAATTCGTATCTTACTCAAAATATAATAGTAATTTACCGAAACAAGTCATAACAAATCAATACGAAGCCAAACACATCATTAGCTGATAAACCACACCACAAGAAACGATTCACTTAGATCCAACCAAATATGGAACACAAACAAGCAACCCGCAATAGGAATCTTGGAATACAGACATAAGCCAATTTCCAACCCAAAACAATACACAGACAACCCATATATATCTCACCTTCAATTAGTTTTCAAAATGACAAGTCACTGCAAACACAAATGACAACATCACTCTAAACAATATGGGAAATCACTGTTCCTGGCCTTGTACATAAGTAACGTTGTGCCATTTCGTGGCATTGTACATAACCAATTATTTACACGTTACGTATAGCAATCCGTGCAAAATGAAAACTACATACATATCTACCCTGTTCTTCACAATGATGTGTTTCCAATAGCTAGTACTGTCTACCTAATATATTAAGGGAATAAGTAAATCGTACAAATTATACAATTACCTAATTCACCTCATCAACTGTGGTCAAATCATTTTTGCACACTGCTGCTTCGACACTACTGTATTAGCCCACAGGCTGTTTGGAATTAGGAGAAGCATCGAAAAATAGTCGTCGTTGCTTAATGTACGATGTACTTGGATCCACCAACCCAGGTTCACAGCGAATGGGCAATGACTCCGCATTATACTCACGGTCGGTGATGTGGGTTGTATCTGCATCTGAGTTAATACCCACTGTTCGGCTAAACTGAACCTCAGGACACATTCGCTTTGTGTGCCCAATGCATTTGCAATTCCCACATTTTCTTGGTCTTCGACAGTTGGACGAGGCCCGTCCTGGGTTCCCTTTTGTCTTCACAAGATCAGGATCTTCTACTCCAAATTGTCGTGGGATTGAATGTTTTCCTTTGTCTCTATCCCCATTGTTCAGATTCCTCTCATATAACTCCTTTATCTGGCTCGTCATCGGAAGACATGCATCCCGAGCCTCTTTGAAACCTTCTGTTGATTGCGAAGCATAGAAACACATTTCATTGTAGGTAGAACTCAATATCCCATACCAGACCGTCTGTGTTGTAGAACTATCAATTGAGGGTTGAGGCCATTGCTGGCCATCCTTGCTTGCAGCCCTTGTCCATCTATGCAGCACACAAGTTGGGGGAATTTGCGTTAAATTTTCGGCTTTCATAACACATATCATGTGACAGCAAGGTAGCCCCAACGACTCAAACTTCATGCAAGAACATCTCATTGCAGCATTCACTGGATCGTGTGTTACTATCCATGATCTATCCTTCACCTTGTACTTATGAATATAGTAGCATTTCTGACCATCCGGCAAAGGGAACACATCCTTCACATTCAACTTCCCCTCTTCTAAGATTTCATCACGAAACATTCTAAATATATTTCGGGTGCATAGCTCAGCTCCATGTCTCTCTATATCTCGCAATGGAGTAATCAATATCGGAAAAGTGTTATTTGTTTCAGCATCATCTCCAGCCTCGTTATACCTTATCCTTGCAAGAGCCTGATCATAGTGCCTAACAAATTCATATAGCTTCAATTTGTGTTAGAGGAAGGGATTGAAATAAGCATTCATACTCTCCGAGCGTTGAGTGCTCTTCATCCCAGCAAAGAAATGTCCACGCATATATGCCTCAGCCCACATATGATGCTTCTTATATGTCTCCAACACCCAACTGTTGGTTTGAAGTCCAAATTTTTTGACCATTCTCGTCTAGCCATCCTCAAACTTTGCCTTATCTGTTTCCATGTCCATGCACTACTTGAAAGCATGTGCAAAGTCACTTTTGTGAACATTTGAAACAACATTTTTCCCAAGATGCCAATTACATAATCGATGTCTTGAGTCCGGAAATACTCTTCTGATTGCCTCTCGCATCACCTTATCCCCATCTGTCAATACGGGCATAGGTGCTTTATTGCCCATCGCCTCTATAAATGTTTCCAAAACCCATGTGTATGTATCAATTGCCTCATTAGCTAGCAAAAAACATGCAAATATCATGGTCCTAAAGTGGTTAGTCACACCAGCCAACATGACAAAAGGTTTCTTGTACGCATTGGTTCTGTAAGTTGAGTCAAATATCAACACATCACCAAACTTTGCATAGTCAGCCTGCGATTTCGAATCTGCCCAGAACAGATTTTGTAACTTGTTATCCTTACACACATCATACTTGTAAAAAAAACGTGCGTCAACATCAAGTTTTGCACATAGGTAAACCAACGCACCCTACACATCACCTTCTTCAACTTCTGCTCTACGTTCGGCTTGAATATGGTTATGCAGATCCATACGGATGAAACCAATATTCTCATAAGACCCGAACTAATTTACCATATAGTCCATGATTTGGCTAGTCTTCACATCGACGTTGCGCATAGCCATTGCTTGAGCTTTGTCAGCGCTGTTTAGACCGCGATGTGACCTCAGATACATCACACAGTGTTGTTCTGCCAATTCATGGTTGTGTTCTGTGATGAAGTGAGTCACAACATACTTTCCCTCTTCACCAGCATCTGCATTGTACCGTATGCGAAATTGGGCTTTGCAACCTACTCTTGTTAGTGCCTTGGGAGCTCTACTCTTCTCAGCAACACGGTCCAAGTATTTTAGTAATCTCTAACCTTCCCTTGAACACAACCACAGCCTACTAACAACCTTTCCCTCTTTATTTGTGTTAAATCTGGATTTTCGTATACTAAATCCCTTGGCTTTAGCATACACATTGTAAAAAGCTTCTCCGTCTTCGACCGAATCAAATTTCTGTTCCAGAATAGCACGTTCAACATCACCAACCATGTCATTGCGATGAGCATCGTCAACCATTTCTTGTTTCACATCGGCTCCACCATCTTCAACGTTTATGTTGGTTGCTTCTTCATTGCTCGAACCAGCTTCGCAACCATGATAATGTTCCGCTCGACTTTCATTGATCAAACGAATGTCATCTGATTCATTTGGAATGTTATAATCATCACCTTCCCTTTTAACTTCCGCTGGGGCCATACTGTACATGACATTAGTACAAACAATTACTTGGTGACCGAAAATGTTAACACAAACACAAACATGACATTTTCACACGGTTTAATTGTTTGTACAAACACAAACACTCGCTTCAGAAAGAGAAAGGTTAGTTGCCAATGGAGGGTTTCCGTTTGAGCGAAGCGTAGAGCGGTTAAAGTTAGGATGGGGGTTTAGTTGAGGGAAAATAGCTGAAGTGAAGAGGCCAGAGACAGAGAGAGACAGAGAGAGGAAGACAGCTCCATACCTCATATCTAGTTGGAGAGAACGCCTTCACTTTAGCAATGGAACCAACACAGCCTTCTAGTTCTGTTGTTGTTGGAAATCGCCCGTTATACTGTTCCCTACAGAGCTTTGTCAATGGAACCCAGTAGGGACTTCTCGCTGTTAATGGAAATCAAGGGTCACACTGACTCAACCTTACACAGAGAGGAGAACAGAGAGAGATAGAGACGAAGTAGAGAGAGTGAGTGGGATGCAACCATGCAAATACAAGCATTAACTGGTTGCCCCAGTTTCAACTTTTTCACGATTAAACAATTCAATGGTCTTGATCAATTATTGTAATCTAACGGCTAAAAATTGGGTTGCATATGGTGTGCAACCTTAAGGGGGTTGCACACTTAAACAGCGCCCAAAATGTAAACATCATAACAAAAACAGTAATGCTATAGGCCCCAACAAAATGACCGAATAAATGACCAAACTCCTAGTTGGATTGCCACCTAAGAAGAGTGGGTCCCACTACTAAACAACTTTTCTTCTCTCACTAAAAAACAAAAACAAAAACAAAGACAAAGGTAATCTGTTCTTCATGCCCCTCCATTGCTAGCCACCTCTCCACCAGCTTTGGCGAGCCCTCCGACAATCCTCTCTCAATTTCGCTCCCCCTATGGTGACCCTCTTTTAGCCGCACCACCCCCTCCCTTCTTTCTTTCTTTCATTCTTTTTCTTTTTCTAGATCTAAAAGAAACCACACTAGTTTTGTTATTAGAGAAAAAGTTTTCAAATTAACCATCTTGAATCCATACAAGCAATACTACTTTTTAATTCTAGCCACCACCAGCGAACTCCAATAGAATATTTCATTTTCTCTCTCTAACTTCTCTCTCAATTAAACCCACTTCTTTGTGTATTAAACTTTTATTATTCAAACATATTTTTCAGAAGGTAAATATCATTTATGGGATCAAACAAAATAAACATCATTTATGCTATAAAATGTATGGAACAAATGAATTTATTGTATATAATTTGAGTATCATAACAACATCAACAAAGATCAATATTTGGAGAACTATTTCCTCATCTGAACTTGGACAAACCAAGTAAAGAAACCCACATATTATTGTTTTGTTTCATATATTGCTTATTTGTGTATTTGTTTGTTTTGATTTATAAATATATATATGTACGAGCACGAAATAATCTTCTCGTATAATCCTGTTGATCAAGTTTGCACTCCTCCAAACAACGTTGCTTTGCCACCTGAAAACACAAACGTGAGCTAACCGGCGAGTGTGTGCCGGAAACCCCTCCGATGCCTAAGTCAGCAACTAGACAATAGACAATAAGCTCTGTGTATTCTAGAGTAAGAATTCGGATACCTGTATATATAGACTTTACTTGGCACAATCCTAGTAGGATTCCAACTCTCCTTACAAGAGTCCTTCTAGGAATCACACACCCTGCTCACTACCAACCAAGTGAGATGGTTTGCACAATCCTAGTAGGACTTTACTCTCCTTAGCAGAGTCCTCCTAGGAGTCACACTCCTACTCACTACCAACCAAGTGAGATGGTTTTGCATAATCCTAGTAGGACTCTACGCTCCTTAGCAGAGTCCTCCTAGGAGTCTCAAGCCCAAGGATAATGATTATCCCTAAAACACCCTCATCACTACAAGCCAAGTGAGATGGCTGAACCCTTACCTCGGTTGACATTGCGGTCAACCGTGCTCACACAGCTCGGTAATACTTTAAGCACCACTGTCAGTCTTAACTCTGAGATGACGCCCTGCAAAGCTATCCTTTAGCTCGGTTCTCCCTCTACTGATACCTCGGTCCAGGATAGCTAGGTCAGGTCACTGGTAGCCCATCTTTGACCGACCCGATGTTTAGATGATCAAGGACCGTGCTACATAAATAATTACCTCGGCCCATAGTTCGGCCCAAACCCGAAATATGAGATGTCTTCTTGGCCTAAGACCGAGCTACACCAGGCCTTATCTCGGCCCATTACGTGGCCCAACTCCCAAAGAAGACTCTTTCTAGCTCGGCCCAATTTGTTTACAAATTATCCTCTCAATATATATACACACACATATATATATATAGAGAGAGAGAGAGAGAGAGAGAGTGAAGCCAAAGGGGCAAGTGCAAATCTGCCTCTTCCTCTGTTTTTCTCTAGATCTAGAAGAACAAAGAAAGGAGGAAGAAGAAAAGCAAGGAAGAAGAGGGGGTGGTGTGACTGGGAGAGGATCGCCGGAGGAAAGGAAACAATTGGGGGAGATCGTCTTTGGCTCAGAGAAGAGAACGCCATTGCCATAGAGAACCTCGGTCAGAAGTCGTCTTTGGCTTTCTCAAGAGAAAATGCAATCAACTCCTCTCTCTAGTTTTTTGTTTTTTGGTATAAGATGAGGGAAGATTCTTATGAACCCCTTTCTTTTTGTAAGTAGTAAAAGAGTTGCTTTTTTTTTTTTTTTTTTTTGGAGAGGGCAGAAGAGTTGTTTAGTGGTGGGATCCACTCTTCTTAGGTGGCAATCCAACTAGGAGTTTGGTCATTTATTCGGTCATTTCCTTGGGCCTGTAGCATTACTGTGACAAAAGACACCACAAAACCTCATAAATTTGCTCACCACAGCGTCATAATAATAATAAATAAATATATAAATAAACAAAAAAACACAATGTTCATAACAAAACTACAACTAAATTTCCCCTAGACTATCAAAAACAACCATATGGTGATCATTTTTCCATGTCATTTTAAATCATTTTGGTGCCCCATTTTATATTTCATCCACGGAATTAGTCAGTTTAGTGCAGTTGAAGTTGGTGGAAAATCTTGGGGGAAGAAAGATCTCCCACGACTTGCCTCAAGGATGAAGAAGATAGAGAGGAGGACTGACTCGGTTGAAATGAGTTTACATTTTAAAATGTGGCCTAATCATGGCTTCCAAATTAATTAGAGACAAACCAATGCAAAAATTTAATGGGATCATTAAATTATTGGAGAATAATAATGCCATGGTGAAATTTGCATTACTTTATTTATCTATATGCATTCTTGCTTTTCATTGCCAGTCTCGTCTAATAAACAATTATGTTACTAAAAATGATAATATTATACACATAATTTGTATATAGAAATTTCGTAAACAATGATATGTCACATTTACATTTATTCATTGGAAATAAAAAAAAATACCACTGTAGTTTATAATTCCAAATACTGTCACTACACATTATGCTATATAAATTTTATGCATAAAAAAAATCTGTATGGAAAACATGGACATGCAATACACCGTAAGTGGTTCAAGATTACTCATTGATCATGTATCAAAATAAACAAAAGAAAAGAAAATCCATGATCCTAAATTTTGTCCATGGCATTATTATATATCCCCTGATTCATCAGCTAATAATGCCTGCAGAGGTTTTGGTAGGGCAGTCTGCGAACAAGAAACACTCGAGACACCTGCAACATTGTTGGCCAAGATCACGGATTGGAACTGAAGCATTCCATTGCCACTGTTGCTAAGACTAGAACCAAATTTTGAGCAATCAGTTGATTGGTTGAAAAAGACTCGGACAAAAGCAAACCCGGGATCTAATAGGTCCTTCAGCAGACAGATGATGATGACACTGAAGAAAGGAGTTCGCTTGGATACCTTCCCATTATTGTTTCTAGAACCACCACCCCAAATCTATAAACATCACACTTCTTGGTCACCACAGCAATAACTGGCGACGAAGCTTCCACTGACCTCCGATTCTGACCAGTGACTACTTCTTCATCATCATCTTCTCTCTCGACTCTCGAGTAGGGCATGTCTTGCTCTTCGATTGCGTTTTGGGCTTTTTTATGCTTCGTTTCCATCTCCCTCACTTATCACATAACACTATGCACGCACCTTAACTTCATATTTTTTAGGGGCATTTACATACAAGTCCCATTTTGTGAACTTATAATCCATTAAGTCCTAGATAAAATTATTTGCTCCTTCAAGTCCCATTAATTTTTAATAGACCAATTTACCCTTTCAAACCTGAATTTGGGGTCGTCTTCCAACCATCGCCTCATCTACCTCAGTCCCTCTCCTCTCACCTTCGATCACTTCCCCTCCGTCCAGTGCATCGTCGGCCCTCAACAACCACCTGCATCGGCGGAAGAGGTGGATTTGGCGGCAAAGGAGGTGTTCATGGAGCCGGAAATCGAGTCGAAAACTTGTCGCCGATGTCATACCTCAAATCCAAACCAGTACAACCAGGATAGCCTCTGCTGAGCTCTTGAAACCCCTTGATTATATCTTCACTCATAAGTATATTAGGGATGAGAATGTCATCATCATTCTCAGAATCCTCCTTCATTTCAGCGTATCCATTCTTGTTGTTGTTGTTGTTGTTTTGAGGGGGTTGACTTTGAGTGTTGTCGTGAGGTACACTTTCGCCTTCTATCAATGGGGTTGATGGAGAGAAACTTGAGGTAGCAGAGACTGGTGACGACGACGAACACGATGGGTTGGGCACGATGGCGGCGGACGGTGGTGGTGCTTTCGTAATAAAATGGCTAAAGAAATTGAGAATATTTTCAGTTTATAATATTCACAATTTTAATCATGAAAAAAAACTCAATTCAGCAATCTAATGTGTCAGGTTCGCAGAATTATCTTTCTTTTCAATCCCATACTTTTCTCATAAGCCAAACAGAAATTTCTTAGTTTTGATAATTATATACTGAAATCATTCTCTGTTTTGAGAATTGAGAACATTCTCAGTTTTGAAATTGAGAACATTCTCAATTTTGGGATTAAAGGGCAAAACGTCTTTTTACCTATAAATGGGACTTATTGGTTCAAAAACTTTTGACAGGACTTAAGTTACCACCAAATATGTAAACAGGACTTTTTGGTAATTAACTCTATTTTTTAAGTTAAAATTATAAAATTAAAAAAAAAATCATAATCAGATAATACATCAGGCATAACTAAAAATATAATGAGTCATAATTAAAAAAATTCATCATAATTAAAGAAAAAAAATGACATAAGGTGTATAGTAGGAGATGTGTATAATAGAATTTCTCATTTTATTTTGCTTTATATTTTGTAAATATTTTTTATTTTACATTTTTTCCTTCACTTGAAAGTTTTCAATTTCTTGTCTTGGTTTGAGAAGAGTTAATTTAGTCTGACTTTTTGATTTGTTAACATAAATTAGCCTCGTTTGGGGGAAAAAAAAAATTTTAACTTTTTTTGGTTTGGATGTGATAGTTGTGAGAAAAAAAGTGAAAAAATATGATTTAAATGTGATATTTTGTCTTATTAATTAATTTAAGGGGAATTGACCAGTAAATCCCATATTGTGGACTTGTAATCCATAAGGTCCTGAATGTTTTCTTTGTGACTGGGTGGTCCCTTAATTTGTTTGTTGACAGTTTTGCCACTGCTAGTATTATTGATTGACATTTGGTGTGGGTTTGTATGTGATAAGGTGAATGGGTGTTTGTATGTCACGCTGATCGAAAAAGCACACTAAAGCTTTTTTTAATTTAGTAAGTGTGTAACACTCAAAACATGAGACGTGGGTTGTGACGTGAACACAAGTAATTTGACACATTTTTTTGTTTTTTTTGTTTTTTGTTTGTGACGTGGGTTGTGACGTGAACACAAGTAATTTGACACTTTTTTTTTTTTTTGTGACACGAACTAAGTAATTTGACATAGTTTGACACGAGCAATTTGACATGAGTAGTTGTGTCACATTTCGGCTTTCCCACAGTTTGACCCTTTGTTTTCCAATTGCCATTTGTGACGTTTCGACGTGAACCTTACCATTGACCATCAATGGCGAACCTTACCATTGACATTTCGACGTGAACCTTACCATCGACCATCACGTGAACACAGTCTAGCGATACGAATTGTGGGTTGTTTGTGAAGCTGAAAAATGGGTACACATTGACCATCAATGGCACAACCTTATCATTGAAAAATGGGTACACATTTACCATCAATGACGTTTCGACGTGAACCTTACCATTGACGTTTCGACGTGAACCTCACCATTGCCCATCATGTGAACACAGTCTAGCGATACGAATTGTGGGTTGTTTGTGAAGCTGAAAAATGGGTACACATTGACCACCAATGGCGACCCAGTATCCTTCAAAAATTGCAGCAATAGACCCATTATTGATTGGTGATTTGGATCGAAAGATGAGGCCGAGGGAGGGTATGAATTCATCAAAATCGAAGTTGCGTGAGATGTTGAGAGCTTGATTGTGTCTGATAAACCCAAAGTTTGAAGAGCTATGTATAGATTGTTCATGGCAGGGACTAAATAGGGCGTGTAAAATGGGTCTTTGAGGAGGATTACGTTGCCTATGGCAATGTACTTGATTTGGGTGGGGGAGATGTGGGAGAAGATGTTGGATTGGAGCCATTGGAGAGAGGGGTCTATGGTGGTGGTGGCGAGGGAAGGGAGGAGTTCGTTGGGGAATCCGATCACGAGGGAGATGCCGGTGCCGGAGAATGATGTGAGTGTATCGGGATCGGTGTAGAAGAGGCGGACAGTGGTGATTCCATTTGATTTGAGGAGGTTGACGGCAGTGGAGGGCGGAGGGAGGTTGTTGGCCAATCGGCCATAGCAAATTCCGATAGGTGCAGCAGCTGCTGCAAAAACAGGGAAAGCAATACAAGAATTTGGGTGAACCACATTCCCAGTGAACCACGTTCCCCTTGCTACAATGACAGTGAGTCACGTTTCTATGCAGCAAACCAAGTTCCCATAAACGGCTTCCCTCACCCCCCAAGAAAAATAGGATACGACATACCAAAAAAAAAGAAGAATAAAATCTCCACAAATCATGGCAGGGTATATTCGTCCAGCAACACTTCCAAACCATTCAAATCAGGACTAACCAGTAACAAAATTATGCCGCAAACGGACCTGGCAAACAAAGAGAAAACCCGTGGGACCAAATAGATCACAAGATACTAAAATGGGACTTCCAATAATTTCTCCTTAATTTAACCTATTTTATTTTTATTTTTTTGTATTTATTTAGTCACTTCAACTCTTGCGAAACAAGCTCTAATGTCATTTTAAAAAAGAATAAACATGATTTTTTAATAAGTTTTTTAATCTATTACTTAACTTGACGTAAATTTTGAACAATAACTTCTAAAATTTGTTCCGTATAATTCAAAAATTTGGTGCCTAAACCCCTATACTTTAATAAATTAATTACTAGTATAATAGCGTGTTTTTTAAGAAAATAACAAAAGATTGAATTTATTAAAATAGTTTTTTTTAACCCTTTTTCCTCTTTACTCGTTTTCTGCTGTCATTGAAAACCACATCTTTTTCATTCTTCTATGCAAAAATGACTTAAAAATTTCACTTAAAACCCACAAAATTGACCGGGTAATCAACTAGGGAATACTTGGAGTTCATCTTTGTTTAAAAAAAAAAAAAAATCATGATTCATAACGTTATTTATCATAACGTTATTTATTTTGTCGAAAGTCTTTTTTTTAAGTTTAAATTATGTAATTTTTTGAGATTTGAAGAAAAAATATAATAATTTTTATAATTTTTGCATAATTACACTAGTAAGATTTACAAACCAAAATTAATACAAATAGTATAAAGATACACAAGATAAAATGTACATTTCAATCTAAATAAATGATAATATTATTTTTTTTATACGACTAACGGATTTATGATAAAAAAATAATAATAATAAACGTTATATGAATTAAAATTTAAAAAAAATTCAATGTCAAACTTATAAAATTTATTATATATATTTTTAAAATTTTAAGAAAAGTGCAATTTACCCTTCTTTTTTTTTTCTCTAATTATTTGTAATCTTCTGCCCTTTTTTTAACACGGATCCACGGCTAGTTGCGTAGCTTAAGGTCAAAACTGGTATGATAGGTTAGGGGATTTTGAAGGTAAGTGCAATGATTTATTTTTATTTTCGTAAACTCTTCACTTAATTAAATCTCTTTTGCTGGTAATTTATTTTTATGTGTTGAATGTATATATACCTACATATATAGGAAATCAAACATATATATATATATATATATATTTTGAAACACTTGCTGTGTTTGGTTGGGTTGGGGATTTGAGGATGGATTTGGAACGAGAAATGAATAAAGTAAATAAAATGTGAATAAAATATACTTATATTTCACCTAATTTTACATACATTCTCCGTCTTCCTTTCTAAATCCGTTCCTAAATCCCTAACCAAACGGAGCGTAAAAGATTTTAAACCATATATGTTGTTTGACGATACGTGTGCTTATATATGAAGTGTTTATGAAAAATGTTGCAGATTGTGATGAGTGATGCAATTTGAGGAATTGGGTTGTTTTAGTAAAATCCGAGAATGGTGTTAGTGTTGGCAACTGGGGATCTTCACATCCCACACAGGGCACTAGATTTGCCTCCTAAGTTCAAATCCATGCTTGTTCCTGGCAAGATTCAGCATATTATTTGCACTGGCAATCTCTGTATCAAAGTAATTCTGTTTTCTCATTTTTTTTTTCTTTTCTTTTCTTTGTTACTTACTGATTTCCTTTATGTTAATTTTATTAATTTAATCTGCTTGGAGTTATGGTGCTTCCTTGTCATATACATAATGATGTTGGAAATTAGTCACCAAATTATATGCGCAACACCCGATGCTTTTGATCAGTCTTGTTTTGATTTCAATATAATCTCTAGGCCTGTAAATGAAGTAAAATTTAAGAGATGGAAATGTTTTTGGTTTACTGAAGGGCTGTTTGGTCATTTTCTGTATAAATTTATTTTGGACAATATATTTAATTTCTTTCCGAATGAATTTAAATGGTTACAAGTATGCTTTTTGTGAAATTTTGCCTTTGGGATATCATCTGCTTTGTTGTCTTGGAATTTTAAGTTAATGGTAACCTAGTCATAGTCGAACAATGCATAGGCTTCCGGTAATATTACATCATAAAGGTTAAATTGCATTATTCACACACTACTTGGACCTCAACCCTAATCTAGTGATTGTAAAATTACTTTTTTAAAAAATAATAAAATAAAATTGAAGGTTTTTTTTTTTTTTTGGTCAATTTAGATGTAATATTACATATTGGTTATGATGTTGATCTGATTGGGCACACAATACTACAATATTTCTTCCTGTCTTTCTAAAACCATATGCACCATTCTCTAATCAAATATTGTTATATTTTCATAGGCAGGAAGTTCATGATTACTTGAAGAGCCTTTGCCCTAGCTTGCATATTATTCGCGGTGAATATGATGAAGATGCCCATTATCCAGAAACCAAAACACTTACAATTAGACAATTCAAGCTTGGGCTGTGCCATGGTCATCAGGTTTACTTTTCCTTCTATCTTTATTTTAAGAGGTTTAGGATGGTGACCAGTTTTGATTCTTTTGATCTAACTGCATGAATGTAATTATTCTTAATTGAACCTTAAAAGTATATTTTTTGAACAGCAAAGAAAAAGGGAAACTTTATTAATGAGATGAGCAAAAAACAAGCAACAAAATACCACAATAAAGGAGGGAAGTGCAAAAAACATCATAGCTAACACTCCACAATCCCAACTAGGTTGGCACCAAGGAGGAAGCAAAAGCATCTGCTAGCACTAAACCCACAGATTGGCGAGAAACCAATCCAAAATAAAGAAACAAAAAGAAACACAGAAAAACCAGCAAACTGCTCCAACAACTTATAACCAATACACCAGCAAAACACCTGCAAACACACACCAGATAAACTGCCCCCTGCTACCCTATGCCCTCTAACAGATAAGCAACACAAAAAAATACCCCATGCCCTTCCAGCCAAGACACCAGCTCTATTGTAAGTTGGACAAGGAGTAACAAAACCCATTAATAAAGACCTGATCTATTATAGGTTGGACAAAGAAACCTGCACCCTTACAAACAACAACAAACACTAGCAAACCTCAATCAACAACACTGCAGTCTATATTGACCCAAGATAAACCAAGGGAAGCTTCTGATAGGAGCAATGCAGTCTATCAACTAACTGGGTCGAAATACCCACACCACATACAACACTTTTGTGAAAATTGATTTTCAATCCTGAAATGATTTCAAAATTGATTTTCAATCCTGAAATGATTTTAAAGTGTAAGAAGAATAGCTTCTGCGGGGAAAAGAAGAAAGACAATGGCCAGACAACTTTTGAAGGATGAAGACTTAATGTGCACTACAAAATTTGCAGAAGGAAAAAAAAGAAGCTGCTAGAAAATTGCTAGAAACAAAAAAATTCTATTGGGAGAACAAAGTTGCAGGAGGAAAAATATCTATTGTCCACATGCATGGATAGGTGTTATATAAGCAAAAATTCTTGCTTAAGAAATGAGGTAGTGGTCTGCTAAAATACTTCAAAGAAACAAGAGTTTAGGTAGGATTTGAAATAGAAATAATAGTCTGTGTAGGATTAGAAATCCTACCAATGCCAATCCATCTTATTCCATTTAGACAAACTCCTAATATATATATATATATATATCTGCTATAAAAAAAATCCTAAAAAAGAAAAAAAAAATTAAAAAAAGTGGCAAGTTGGAGGTCCACAAAAGAAAAAGGCCCAATTAAAAAAATGGTGGCCTAGAAAAGGAAAGGTCTATGATGGTCTAGAAAAAAAAAAAAATCAACTGTAAATAAAAATGGTAGCAAGTTGGAGGCCCACAAAAGAAAAGGCCCAATTAAAAAAATGGTGGCCTAGAAAAGGAAAGGTCCATGATGGTCTAGAAAAATCCATGATGGCCTAGAAAAAAATCTACTGTAAAAAAAATGGTGACAAGTTGGAGGCCCACAAAAGGAAATGTCGAATTAAATCTTTGGACCTTACCCATGACCCTTACGAAAAAAAAAAGTCCCTGAAAAGAGACCCATGCAAAAAAAAAAAAAAAAAAGCCCATGAAAAGGCCGAAGTCCATAAAAAGGGGCCCATGCAACAAAAAAAAAATAAAATAAAAGGCCCATGGACTATAAGGAGCAATGAACCCATTAAAAAAATACAAAGCCTGAAAAGTAGTTGAAAGGGACCAAGGTCAAGAAATAATTCCATCCAAGACCTAAAGAGGATCTAGATAAAAGTGCCAATTTGTCGTGACCCGCACAGTTAAGAAAATTCACTTGTGCAAATCACGAGGGGGACATTTCTTGGCACATAAATTTCAACCAAATTTATGTTTAAATTTCAAATACAATCAATGACACACATAGGGCCTATGATAAGATTGTTGTAGACAATCACTTCCCAAAATGATCAACTTGCTTCGCTGAAGTGTATAAATAAAACGTCGTATCTCAGCGACGTTATTCAAGATACTCAAGTGACATGTGGAGCCTACGAAAGATGACACCTATAGAGCCTACAGCAAGGACACCACACAGGATGAAACCCCAAAGATCAATCCGGTTAATCAGATATACGATTAATCATATAGCGCTATCATTCAAAATTCAAATGGTGCTATCATTCAATTTGAAATTCAAAGTGAAGATGAGGCATTCTTATCACTTGATGGCCCTCTATAAATATAAGGACCATCACACAAGACCAAGGAGGAGAAAATCAAAAGTGAGAATATCAGAGAGAGAGAAAGAAATCAAGAGCTATAAGAAAAGAAGCTTAGAGAACTTAAGAAACTACGCTACAAACGCAGAATGGCGATGAATAGGTAAAGGGTTCCAAACCCAAGAATTGTACTTTGTATTCGAGGGTTCAAAACCCATAACAATTTCAATAAAATATTTATTTTTCTTAAATTGTCTTATGTTATTTATTTTATTCTTCATTAATCGGAGGTTTCATTTATATAAAATGTGTAATTAACGATCTGGAATATAGATCGAAAATAGGAACCTGCTATTTAAATAATCAACACTGTTTAGTCCAAAAAACTAAACAGTGGACATTTGTAATATAAAATTTTGAAATGTATTGAAACACTTCATGTTTTAAAATTTGTCTATAGTAGCACCTCTAATTAGGCCAAGCTCCTTTGCTCTAGAGAACAAAACATTCAAACCCTCTGCTACAACATTAAAGAGAAAAGGTGAAAGTAGATCTCCTTGCCTTAACCCTTTTTGGGGATTGAATTAGCAGTAGGAGATCCATTTACCAAAACGGAGATACTATGGGAAGTCACACAAGCTTTAATCCACCCAATCCATCTAGCTCCAAAACCAAACTTATGAAGCATATCAAGCAAATACTCCCAGTTCACAGTATCATAGGCCTTCTCAAAGTCCAACTTGAGAATTACACCTTTAGTTTTTGTCTTCTTCCACCAATCCACAATCTCATTAGCAATTAGCACCCCATCCATTATATTTCTTCCCCCTAAAAACGCAAACTGATTATCACTAATCACCTCAGGTAACACCTTCTTCATTCTTAAAGACAACACCTTGTAGACACCCCATTTTTGACCGTCCTCAAGACTTGGACGTCACCGTTGGAACACTCGGTGATTATCCATGTTTGTGTTCGTTTGGAGTTCCCGGAGTTCTCGGCTCGCGCGCCGTGCCTCAGGACCTCCGGACTCGACCGTTTGTGTTTGGTTTTGCACCAAACACTTGTGTTTTACCTTGGAAGGGCAGGGAATGCTTTGTGAGGCCTCCCTACACACCACCGGCTGGGGCTAGAGGCCACCGGCTGGCTAGAGTTGCCATCGGCACTATATTGTGCCGGTCGGCATTCTTTTGTGCCGGTCGGCACTAAATTTTGTCAAAATGACATTTTTTGCCGGCCGAGCACTGTGCACTTGCTTTCTGAGATATTTTCAGACAGCTGTGTGCCATTGGCTTCCCCTCCATACACGTGTATGGAGGGATGAGCCCTTGGTTGCTTAGCTTGTAAGTCTTACAAGTTCTATAAGAGGAAGGCTCTTCTTCTTGGCTTAGGGTTGGAATTCTTGAGAGGTTTCAGCCATTTTAGACAGAAAGCAAGCTCTGGTTTTAGGTTAGAGACCATATATCTATCCTATCTCTCTATTCCTTGCCCATTTTGTACACTAGGTGCTTTAGTTCATGCTTTTGCACACTAGCACCTAGTGTTTCACCTTTCTTTGGTTACTGAGGTCCCAAGAAGCTGGTTTTTGAAGTTTTTAGTTGGATTTGAGCTCAAGGAGGCAACCACAACAACCTTTGTGAAGGTGGTCAACAAGGGTAAGAAACTAGCTCCTTTTACCCCATTCTTGCACTCCATTTTTACTTGCTTTAAAACAGTTTTTGAGCTTAGTGTTTGGCATAAAAAAGTTCTGATTTTTAACCCTCTTTGTTGTATATTAAGAGTGTTTTGTGGTTTGGGGGAGTTTGACCCCCTTTAGGCCTTGAAAAGGGCTCATTTTTGTGCTATTTTGGAGAGATCCGGGACTTGTGTGCTTGGACCTTTCCACCACTGAAATCTTGAGGGATTTCAGTGGTGGAGATGGTGCCTTAAAGTCCTAGAAAGGGGAGGGCCACCCCCTCTCCTTAAGTCCTTGAAAAGGGCAAGTTTTGGCTTCCAAAGGAGCACCATGTTTGAGTGTGTGTTGAGCATGCCTTGGTTGTTTTCCATGCTTATATTGCCATGATATAACATGCCTCCAAGTTGGTTTTGGTCTCCTAGGCATGCTTAGTATAGTTGCCTTGTAATGCCTCTTTATGCCTTAACATGCTTAGGTTGTATGCCTCCATTTCTAGCATGTTTTAGACTTGTGTTTGTGAAGATTTTGTGCTCATATTACCATGTTTTAGGTCTGTCCATAAGTATTTTGGTCAATCTTAGCATGTTTAATATAGCCCCTTTGCATTTGGCTTGTTGGCCTTAAGAGCATGAGTGTGTAGCATGCTTTGCTTGCATTGTTTTTGATGGTCCGGAACCACCTAGCATGCTATTTCAGTCCCCTAGAAGTGCTTGTATGTTTACATTGCATGCCTCTTTGTGACTTCTTAAGCTAATGTTAAATGCTCCATGTTTTGGTCATGTTGCATGCCCTTGATTTCAAGCTTCTTAGATGCCATCTAAGTGGTCCTTTGGGCCTATTTTGACATGCTAAAAGTCTGTTTTGGGTTGATTAATGCATGCCATAATTGTCTTGCATAGGTGTGGTTCAATGCCTCATTGACTTGCCTTAAGCCTAGGCTATTTGCATGCTTTGTTTGATTTGATTTGTTGCATGATTTGGCATCGTGTTTAACACGAATTTCAGAGCTTTTTTTAATGCATGCTATTAGTCCATGTTTGGCTTCTTTAAGTGTGCTTGAATGTTGCTTGTTTATGCCTCGGGTTTGGCACCTTAACATGTGCATGTGTGTGTGTGTGTTTAGTCCCCAATTGTAGGCATATTGGCTACTGATTTTAGGCCTTTTTGAGTGGCCTAACTCATGTCTAAATCCATTATTCCATTGGTTTTCATGCTTGCTTCATATGCTTGTTTGTACGTTTGCATAAGTGCATCACATTGTCCATATTGCATACTAGTTTGCCATGCTTAGGGCTTCATCATATTGACATGCATGCCAAGCCCCTTGAAGTGAGTTTGATGGAGGTTTGGCACCCTTGTTTGATTATTTGGTTTGCATGCATTTTATAGTAAAGTTGCATTCTTGATTCTTAGGGCCATCGTGCATGAAAATGCGCGATCGGTGGTCCGAGGATCGAGGCACATGCCCCATTGAGTCATTAACATGATGTGGGATGTGTTTTGTGCATACATGCTTTGAATTACCTTGCCATGCATAGTTTGTCCTCTGCTGCTGTGAGTTGCAGGATCTGCAGAACATTTTGTGCCGACCGGCACTTTTTAGTGCCGACCGGCAGTGTTTTCTCAGCCGATGGAACAATTCAGTGCCGGTGGCCTCCTCCTTCAGCCGGTGGTGCTCTGCCCCAGCCGATGGTACTCCCCAGTGTCTTGAGAGGCACTCCTGGGATTTTGGTAATTTTCTGAGGAGGAGAGCAGAGGAAACAGAGGCAATCCGTGCACGGAAGTGCGGTTCCGAGCTAGCCCCGAACACGCGCTGCATCCGGCCCTCATCCCGAGGCGGTTTAATGCTTAATTAGATTAATTAATTTATTTAATTAATTTAGTTAATTTGTAATATTTAATTAGCTAGAGTAGTTAGTTATTTATTCGGTTCTGTATTATTATTTTGGTCCCCCCGAGCGAGGGCAAAATTGTAATAAGTGTGTGTGAGTGGGTGTATGTCTTCCAAACCCCCATTTCTTTCTTCCCTTTTATTTACCTACTTACAGTGGTAGATTAGGGCATATTTAAAATTAGCATACCTTATGCAATGCATGCGTGCATCCATGCATTTGTTTACATGCACCGGGCTCGGTACATCATACAAACTGCATCGTATTTTCAATTCCAATTTGAATACGTGATAGTTGTAACATTTCACGTACCATGCTTAGGGTTAGCCGAGCCTACTCTAGATTGCATCTATGCCTGTGTTGCATTAGCCACTTAACATGAACTAGGTCATGCATGTTTGCTAACCGGGTTATTGTTTTTGGCACGGAGTACGATGTAAGTTTTTATGCTTTAGCATACCACATGCGTGTGAATGTTGCCATGACAGTATGATTGCCATGCGGCTAAATGCTTATGTGATATTACTGTTTGAATGCCTGTGGGTGGAGGTTGGATTGCGTGAGTTGGAACAACTCATTGAAATCCGTATTTTAGCCTACTTGCGAGTAGCAAAACCAACACGTTTTTCGAGACAAAACGGATATGCAATGTTTATTCCCAAATTAGGCAATCTAGTCTATACTTTTGTGTTGTGCGCATCACATAGTAATTCTAGGTTAATAACCGGAATAAGAGCGCATAAAGTTTTCAAAAACGGATATCATGGTTAGTAGAGGCCGGTCTTCGGACCGGGCGAAAGGGGGTGCTCATAGCTGACCTTCCCCGATCGTACCCAAGCTCCCGAGCCAAGACCACTTTGGTGATGACGGACATGTGGCCTTCGGCACCGAGTCAGGGTTTCCTAAATTTCCCATTTTAAAATATTTAGGTGGCGACTCTGTAATCTGGCAAAGCAGTCCATGTTTGGCACTACTTTTCAAAAAATCTGTTTTTCTCAAAACGATTTGCCAGAGTTGGACTCTTTGGTTCAGATTTAGAACCACAACAACAAAAGGGAGTCCGAACTGTAGCCGAGGTCCCCCGCGGACGTGCTACAGTTTCTGGCGACTCTGCTGGGGAGTTTAGAGAGCTTGACTCGAACTCGTGATATCCTGTTTTGATTTCGTTTACGTGTCTCTTTGCATTGCATGTGCATTGGTGCGCCTAGGACACCGTGTTTGCCATCTGCCATTCCTGAACGGTTTGCCGGAGGCTTGTCTTGTCAAGGCATGACCATAAGGCTGACCGGTTATGGGCTCTGACAGTATGGGAACACAAACCCCGGTTTTACCGGGGCACCCTTTTCGACCATTCGACCTAGTGCATATTCGGATCCATAGTGACCATTCCAAACTAGGACAGGTTGCTTACCCGATTTTTAGGTTGTTTGAAACCGCTGTGTGCGTAGTGAAACCCTAGCTCCTGACAAAATAGGACAGGGAAACCCTACCCCAACATAGGGGTGTATTGGCTCTCATTTATCTGCTATATGCTTTTAGAGTGTATCTCTGCAGGGAACGCATATATCAGTTTACAAGTTTGGGTATCCGGCCCAAGGGCATCAGTATCAGTGTTGTTGAGAATCAGTTATGTCTGCGGATATCAGTTCAGTTTGAATAGTGATTCTGGGAAACAGTGATCAGTAGTAGAGTACAGTTATTCGGCTACATCCGTGCTTGATCTGTCTGGGGCTGAAATGCTGCTTGTTTTCTGTTTCAGTTTAGAGATTCAGAGAGCCAATCCAGAACAGTTAGTGTCTTCCCCTCACTGCGGCAGGACTTAGCATGACGCAGAATTCAGAAGAAATCGTGGTCATGGCGGCCGCGTTGGATCAAGAAATCACCTTACATGATGAAACCACCGTTGACATGCCGCATCCGCCCAGATCGCCGGCCGCGCACCCGGTTTGGGCTCCCCAGCTATATCAGGCTCGCGAGCCCACTACATTTGAACTAATGGGGATGATAGGTGATCTTCAAAGATCCGTGACGGATCTCGCCTATGGAATGACAGTTTCGCCGCCAGCCGCACCATACGTCGGAGGCTTTGTACCCCAGGAGCCCCCGCTACTGGGACGAATTGTGATTGAACTCAACCAACCGGAGATGACCTCCAGTTATGGTAACGACGCATCAAACCAAGTTCTGAATCAGGCCGAGGCCAGAGATAAAGGCAAGATGAAGGCAGATGCCGACCCTATCGAACAACTGCTGTGGGCAGTAGAGGCTTTGAAAGCCAGGGGGATGAACAAGCAACAGATATCTACAGTTGCGACGAAAGCTGTGGAGGATGCTTTCCCCGTTCCGCCTGAGGGCAGTTCTAGTCAATCAGAGAACCGGGATAGGCCCCGTCACGCCAAAACAGTTCTTCCTACTCCCAGCCTTGTACCCGGAAAAGATCAGAAATCCAAGGCCGCACCCGCCGATCCGTTCGCTAGTGCATCTAGCAAGAGTGCTCAGGCCCCGAAGTACCTGCCTCGAGGACGCCGAGCCTTCCATCCTCTCTACATGCCTTTGTCTAGGGCACTTTTGATTTTGGCCAAAAAGGGGCATCTTACACCTCTTGAGCCCCGACCCCTACCGAAGAATCTCCCTGCCACACATGACGCTACTGCATACTGCGCGTACCACCAGCAGACTGGTCACGCTACCGACACTTGCTTCCGCCTCCGTCATGAGGTGCAGGATTTGATTGACAACGAGGTTATCCTCCCGCCTACCTCAGCCAAGTCAGTCACTACAGAGTTCTTGGATTTTGAGGACACAGATACTGCGAGTATGTAATCAGAAGGTGAATCGCCTGGGCAGTGTCTGGTACATTTGTCTGGATATAGCGTTTGGCACGCATTTTTGGGCACCTGCTAAATGTTAATTTTTGTAAATTCTGACTTGGGTGTCGAGTCAGTCTTCTGTTTTGTCTTGAGCCTGTCTCATTGTTTTGAGACATTCCTTTTGCTTAAGGGTCTGTCTAATTGTAATGAGTCAGTCCCTCTTCTATAGAATACCAGGTGATTTCGGGGTTGTTGCCTCAAACACCGTTTTGTCTTATAAATAGTTGTTTTTGCTTTTCTTGAGTCTGTTTCTGTCAGGGAGCCAGTTTCGCTCACAAATCTACATGAAACAGCCGTGGCTATCAGGTGCTGTATTTGTCGCTATTCGAGTTAGCCGTGCCAAAGGGTGTGAATGGAACGACAGTACATATCGCCTGCTCTCTTGCGCCTTGAACATCGTTGTGATGACCTAAGCTTTTCATAAAAACCCTTTTCGAACACTGCGGTGATGAAAACAAAGAGGAAGTAATTCCTCGGGCTTTGTAAAATTTTGATCATTTTGAGAAAAGAAGCGCATGCTAAGCTTTTCATGAATGAAATCATGCTTGTCGGTGTGAGTACTGAGAAGGACCCTGGCCTGACCCAGACTGGTTCCACACTATCTTCAGCACGAGCGATTTGTCGCTTTCTTAAAAACTTTCAAAAACAAAATGTTTTGTGCAGTCTCACAAAGACTTGTGTGGAATCGCTCTTGAGATTGTGTAGCCCAGGATCGCTCTCAGCCCCAAGACTCGACTCATCTGTTGCAAACCGGAACCCGTTTAAAGCATTCAGTGCCATGAAACGCCTGTGTGGCCCATTTTGAAGCAGCCCTCGAGCTAGAGGCATCGAAGCCAGATCAGGGAGATCAGATCCCACCAGCAAGGCTCGTGAAGCAACCGTGATGGACTTTCCTGCGAATCAATACAGCAGTCACTCTCTTGGATACAGAAAGGCCTCAATCTCAAAACCATTTGGCATGGGCTTGCTACACTTTTACCCTTTGAGAGGCTCGCTGGGCCGAAAACCCGGAAGGGCGGTCCAGGCAAAAGTTAGAGCAAAGAAAAGGCAAGAAAAAGAAAATACAAAAAGAAAAGAAAAGAAAAGAAGCTCGCAAGGTCGAAAAGAGGCGCCTTGGCAAAGTTAGAGCCTAAAAAAAAAAAAAAAAAAAAGAAAAAATGAAAAAGAAATGAAAAGAAGAAAAACATAGCTCGCAAGGTCGAAAACCCGCATTGGGCGCCTTGGCAAAAGTTAGAGCCTAAACAGTGAAGGTTAAAATACCCGAGTGTACCTTAACCGGAACTACGTAAGGCTTGATTCCCATGTTTGGGATACGTAGGCAACTTCATCCTGAAGTCCAGCCCCCAACGCTTCCATAGCGTCTTAGCCCATGTCATGGTTTTGATTACTTTTGCCTCCTTCGAATCCAGTGTCTCGATTACAGCAACCTGGAACTACGTGGTTAACTTCCTCTTAAAGTCCAAACCGCCAACACCTTCTAGGTGACTGTGTCCATATATTGATTCAAACCGTCTTCGGCTCCTCCGCGTCTGAGGGTCCGGTCGTCATCAACAAAGACTGGCTTACAATGCGCCGCGGCATCATCCCAAACAAGGGGCAACTTTCCGTTGCCATACATCGCCATAAGTTGCCCTGAGTTGCCGTCCAAACCAGGGGCAACTTTCCGTTGCCTTCTCCCCCTTTAAGCCAGGGGCAATTTTCCATTGCCTCCGATCCGATGTTGCATATCTCGAGGGTAAGTTCTGCGCTCGTTGAGCGTTGACTGTTTGCGAAAATAGTTTTTGAAAATTTTTACTGAGGTTGACTTTTTTCTCGAAAATTATTTCATTTTTCAAAATTGGACCATGTTTGGACCCAAAAAGGGAGAATTTTCAGTGCTCACAGCCTGATTCGCATGATTTTCAAATCAAAAACTGAATAAGTGTGCTAATTCGACTCTCATTTTGGTCAAAACTGTTTTAGGAAGAAAACAAAAGAATGGTCAAAATGACGAACTAGGGGCGTAGCTGAGTTAGGTCTTCCGTCTTCCCCCCCCACCGACATACTTGCCTGAAGGGCACTTTATCCGCTGCGAAGAATAGCCGTGAGCTAACAGTGCTGGGTATGAACTTGTGACTTTCTATTCGTCCATCAACCACCCTGGGGAGGGATGAAAAATGAGAGAATAAAGAATAGAGAGGTGTAAGTCGAGAGAAAAGTGAACAAGAGGGTTTTGAGAGAAAAACCGAGCTTGAGGGCCGAGTGGCGTGAGAATCACACAAATCAGAAAGGGTGGGAAACCTGCCCGTAGGAATTGGCTCCTCAAGGTCTTTTGTTTTCAAGCACGTCCGTGTGTCGTGTCCTTTGATTTGTCGGTCTCAATTTAGCTTTGAGTCTTTTCTGAGTGTATCTCGTTGTGTTTAGGTCGTGTGCCCTGTATTTTCTTCACTTGAGTCCTTTCCACTGTGTTCAGTTGTAGGCTCGATACCCTGGTTGAAAACCCTTCTTTATTGCAAAAAAAAAAAAATCATTTGTGCTCAGGATGTTGTGCCATTCTCTACATTCGTACGAAGCAAGAGAAGAAAAGGGAAATTTGGGACATCCGAGTGTGTTTCAACTCCAACCGTGTCAGCTTTCTGATCCGTCTTGGCAGAAGTGGGCTGTTTGTTCAGGGTTTGCTGTGTGCAGAATGAGCCGAGAGCTGTATTATGGGCTGTATGCAGATCAATCCCCAGTGGAGTATGGGCTGTTATTTGTTCAAGCAGTGGTTTGTATGAGTTGTTTTGCTGTTGGTTGATTGGTTATCCGATTATCCTAGTACAATTGCTCAATTTTCAGACAAACAAATCATTTTCACTTACATTTGAGGTGTAACGTGATGCGATGCAGTGCAGAGTATGAAATACGCAGATATATACAGATATAACATTCTTTTCAAAAAAGTTTGTTTCATATCATCTCTTTCAAGTACATCGTTTCGGAAACAAAAATCTGCCTGCGGCAGTACAAAGCACCCTAACTACAAAAAGAGAAAAGTACAAAAGAAAAAGAAAAGAAAATAAAGAAGCAGCAAAAATCTGAGGTGGCGTCAATAGTCTCGCGCCTAAGGATCCGTCCTCGCCCTCTTCCTGGGCAGAAGCCCAGGAGCGTCACCAGGAGCATCGCCGTCTGAGCCTGAGCCTGAGCTATCTCCGGTCTCCTCCTCCGACGACCCCGCCTCCGCCTCTGTCTCTGCCTCAGACTCGTCATCCTGAACCGGAGCCCGCGAGCTGCTCCCGGCGTAAGTATGTCCTCCTCTGGTGCGGGGATAGGCTCTGCCGTCCCGAGTAGAAATGGGAGGCCCAGCTGGGGCGCCACCCACCGGGGAATCTGGAACGGAGGCTGAAACAACATGAAAAGACAAATGCATCAGTGCCGTGAGCAGTAAATCAGTATAGAATACAGTGTATGAGTACAGTGTATGTGATGCCGTGAGCAGTTTATCAGTGCAGAATGCAGTGTATGAGTACAGTGTATGAATGCCGTGAGCAGTAAATCAGTACAGAATGCAGTGTATGAGTACAGTGTATGAATGCTTGAGCAGTTTATCAGTGCAGAATGCAGTGTATGAGTACAGTGTATGAATGCTTTGAGCAGTTTATCAGTGCAGAATGCAGTGTATGAGTACAGTGTATGAATGCCGTGAGCAGTTATCAGTGCAGAATGCGGTGTATGAGTACAGTGTGAGTGCCGTGAGCATTTATCAGGTTTTGTGCAGTACATCAGATTGTATGAAACAGTCAGAGAAAATATACCGGAATGCTGTAGAGAGCCAAGATGTCGAAGGTCCGCTGCAGCATCCCCATCATGGAGGCATTCAACTCCACGGACTGCCGGGTGTACTCGGAGGACGCCTGCAAAAGTATCAGATGTATCAGTATTCTGTGGAATATCAAATAAACGAAATGAAAGGACAATGCAAGATGCGAAATGAAGTGATACATACCGGAGGCAAGTCGGGATACCGGCTAACTCATGACCAGCCGGGGAGGAGCAAGGGGATCTGAAAGGTCTCCCCACCCTGCCCTCTGTATGTCAGCATGGTGGCAGAGCAGGCCAACCGGCCCCCCGTCCCTCTGAACCCCGCCTCTGCCGCGGACTCGAGCCCTCCTCGGCGCTCCTCCTCCTACCCCTACTCCGGCCGCTGGTGCCGCAGGCCCCTCTCTCAGCTCGGCGGCCACCACTCAGAGGACGCATCAGGAAGGTCCGGACGTACTCCGAGTAGTCGCCCTCGCCTCTGTAGCCGCTCTCGTCCCAGCCGATGGTGTAGTCCGCCATCTGCTCAGCGGTGAACCTCTCAGTATCCCGCATGTGCTCAGGAGGGTGCACCGGGACAATCTGCTCGGGTAAGCCTAGGGTCTGACGCAAGAAACGCTCGCCCAGGTACCAAGCCCGACAGACCGGGCCCTCCAGCAAAATCCGGTAACGCGAGGTCTCGACGGCGCCGGCAAACCGATCCCGCACTATCGCTGGCAGAGGAGCCCACGGCTGCCAGGTGATCTGAAATTGTAATACAGTTTGTTACCTACTAATGTCGCAAATATACAGCGGAAAAGTGAAGTTTAAATGAACTACAAGTAAAACATACCTCCGCGGGGGTGATGGTATCGAAATAGCGGCGGAAGAAGCTGAATGTCTCCCGCGGCCTCCGGACGCACCTCCCGTCAAAAGGCGTGAAAAAGGGACAACCAGAGGGGTCTCTGCATCGGGTGTAGGAGCGAGCCTAGGAAAGTAGGCGTAAACCCACAACTGCAAGATAGATACCAGTGCATTTATCAGATAAAGCAGAATACAGAATAAAAAGCAGAAATAGCAGAGCCGTTGTTGTGCAATGTAAGAGCAGAGTATGTGTGTACAGTGAGTATGTACAGTCAGTATAGAGCAGAGTATGTGTGTGCCGTGTGTACAGTATACAGCAAATGTAAAGCAGATTACAGTGCGTGCAGTACAGAATACAGAAAGTACAGAACAGAAATGTAAAGCAGAGGAGAAGACATACCTCCCAAGCCCGCCAGTAGCCTCCGAGCAACTGTCCGCTGCCGCGGGAGACTGAGCTCATATAGCCGTACAGGTGGCCAGAGCCGCGCCACCCCAGTCAAAGCGCAAGATATCTCTGACGTCCACCAATGCGCTGAGAAGGCAGAGGGGCACTGTGTTCGCCCGGTCGGCGAAGAGGGTCGTCCCGAACAAGAACATCAGAAAACCGCGTGCATACCTCTCTACGGCCTCTGGGGTCATCGGGGCTGCATCAATGAGGGCGGACTGGACCCGAAACTGCACCTCGAACCAAGAATACCGGACGAAGCCGGGACGAGCCAGAGGCGGAGCCGCGCCAAGTAAGTAGACCTGGGCTGCGGTCCACTCATCCATGTCTATATCAAAGGGATCGGATCACCCCCTACCCCGATGCCGGTGAGCACCGAGAAATCGTAAGGGTCATCGTCATGTCCCCAGCTGTTACACTTTCATAAACGTTCATTCTGAAACTACAACATGTAACACTAGTTGATAACAACAAAATAAATGCTCTACGGACTTACATCTCTCCAAGATATCTCTTGGTTACAACAAAAGAGTCTTAAACTCTATACATGTAAAGCCCTCGGCTTGAATAAACACTTAACACAACAAACAAACAAACAAACAAACAAAAAGAGACAAAATAGAGCCTTCAGCCCCGATTCGTCCCAAGCTATGTCTTTAGAGGTGGCATGTCACCTGTACCTAAAAATAGTTTCCCAAGCAGGGTGAGCCAAAACCCAGCAGAGATATACTAACACAATATATGAAGTTTAACTAAGATATAAGCATCAGATAAATGTTCAATACTAAAAACCAACTCACATCTTTTCCATGACCAATCAATATCAATATCTATATCTCAATCCATTTCCATTCATTTATTCAAATCAACTCATAAGTATAGTCCCTTGTTATCTAAATAGTCCCAAACGAGACTACAACTCATTTGTTAACACTTCAATAACAACCATCATTCAAACACTTCAATTTTCTTGCCATTTTACGGAATTTTCATCCGAGGGAATCGGCACCCATATATATATATATATATATAAGATTTCGAAACTTTCACCCTGAACACTTTGGCCAACTTAATTTTAAATGGAGTCTATCCCCTATCTCCTCCCAAACAATGGAGTATATCTCCTATCTCCTCCCAAACAATAATACATATACAATGTATTTAAAAGCGTTGTCATATACAATGACTATCTAAAATATATATTCAATGGTTTAATCAACCGTCATATTCAATAACATAATTCATATGATTAGTTTCAATTTACCTATTCCTCATGCAATTTCTACAACAATCATAGCTATTCTCTACCGATAGCCCAAAATAGATATTTCTAAACAGATATACAATCTATCAAACAGATAATTTGTCAAATTTTCATAGGCGAGTGATTTATCAAATCCAACTACACCATTCATTCATACAACCTCTCAATTTCATATTTCCATATCAATTTCATTATTTATACAAAATAATATTTAACACAAATTAAGACAATTTCCCCCTCTTTCCAAATATCAACCCCAAGGCCAAAATTCATCATTTTAACCCAAGTAACCTCATATTCAATACCCATCCATATTTTCATGACCCAATATAGAAAACTCCTTTTTCAAATCTTAAGCTCAAACCCTAGTTTCACCCAAATCCTTCCAAATTCCACCATTTATACAAAATGACAAATACCTAGGTTAAAAACCATATCAAGGTGTAGAGAATCCCTACCTTAAGTGTAGAAGCTCAAAGGAGATGAAGAAGAACCTCAAAAGTGCCCAAACTCAATTTTGCTTGGATCAAGAGGAAGCCCACAAGATGCTCTAGCTCTTTATCAAAGAGAATAGGGCAGAGAGACCCTTAGATCATGGAGTATTTGTAGAGAGAGAGAGTGCCGGATTAGGGTTTTTAGCAAAAAAAAGATCATAAAAATGATGTAACTCTACTCTGCTGCAAATTGATATACGCGACATTCGCTCGAGCGAAGGACCAGACACAACAAGTGACCTCACTCGAGCGCAGAATGGATAGCTTCAGAAGTTTTACAGACGCACACACTCGCTCGAGTGCAAGAAGCCTCGCTCAAGCGAAGAACTTTACCTACCCAGAAATTCTGCGTGTGGGAAAGAAACCTGAGAGCTCTCAAATCTCACTCAAGCGCAAGAGTCCTTGCTCGAGCAAAGAAGCAAATTTCATAAGGCTCGCTCGAACGAAGAAGCCAAAATCTAGGCAACAACCATCTAGACCAACTAACAACCAACCTGTCCCAAACACGCCCAACGTATTCTAAAGCTCAAATTCAAAGAGTTAAAAGAGGAAAACAATACATAGACACAATATACAACCACGGAACCCGAGTCCAGAACATAACAAAGGTCGGGTCAAAATTGGAATCGCTATACGTTTGGAGCAGATCGTGATGCCAATGATGAGTGGAGTTCTCCCGGATGCCTTCCCATGATTGTTTCTAGTGCTACCACCCCAAAGCTATAAGCATCACACTTTTTAGTCACAACCATAGTGTAGGCAAGTTCTGCACAAGCAAAAACTTAATATAAAAAAAAAAAAATCATAGACTTCACTTTCTCTTTTATGAAGTTGAACCTATCATCAATAATTGAGTTTGAAAAGAAAAAAATGATAATCACTAAAATATTTAAAAATTTTAGATTATTTTTCCCTCTTTCTTTGAAATCATAAATACGTATGAAAGGAAAAAGTATTACTCTGCTACCTGGGGCAATATATCCATAAGTGCCTGCAATTACTATTTGATTCGATGCATCTGTATATAGCAGTCTAGCAGTGCCAAACTCAGAGACAGAAGTCTCCAATTCAGAGTTCAATAGAATGTTGTTGCTAGATATGTCTCAAAGAACAATAGGAGGTGTGCAATCATGATGCAAGTAGGATAGAGCATGAGCTATTGCTTTAATGATGTTTACCCTCCTAGTCCATCCCAATTCAACAACTTCGACATCAGTTCTTAGGGCACAAAACAAGCTTTCCCTTTCCATGTACTCATACACCAAGAACATGCATTTGTTGTGCATACAGAACCCATAAAGCTTCACTATGTTTTGGTGCTGTATATTAGTTAACATTTGTACCTCATTTCTAAAACTCTTGTCGAAAGCTAGTTCCTCTACTTCAAAACGATGGAGTTTCTTCAAGACAACTATTTTTCCATTTGGCAATTGAGCTCTGTATACACGACCAGTTCTAATACAATATTTGATGTCAAAGTCATTTGTTGCCTTGATGATGTCTTCATATGCAATTCTTCCATCGTAATTCCATATTGAGCACATATCCCCATTTTTTATTGCTCTTGCCTTAGTTTGGTTTTTTGGGGTCTCACGACGTTGAAAGCATGCAAATGCAAGTAAGATAAGGAAAACTATGGCTGAAGAAATAATAGATGTCGTGCATATGGCTATGAGTATAGCAGAACAAACATCAAACAACATATTATTATACTCATAATTGAATGAATGTATGGATTTTCTAAATATGCATCCTTAGATCGAAGCAATAGTGTCTTTCTAAAATATTGGTGTCACTCACAATCTTGACCCAAGCACAAGGAGAGTCAAGCCAGTATAGTCATTGTGATGACAAATAAAATATATGTATATATAGATATAAAGTGACCACAAATATATGAACCTTCCTTCTACATTCCTGAATGTGAAATCGTGACTTGAGTGATTGAATTGATGACTCTCTGTTGATGGTCTTCTTTCTTCAGTCTCTTTTCTTTTATGTGTATTTTTTTTTTCTTTTTTTTTTTTAAATTTGTTTCAAGCCTTTGTTCTTGGAAACTCAAGAATTGTCTCAGAGATTACAAACGGTGCTAAATTGCTGTGACAAATTGAGTTTTACTCCCTTGGTAGCTGCTGTAGTCTTGATATGCATGTCTTGGGGATGGATGTTCTTACATATGATAAGGTGCCAAAACATTACTCCCTCTGTCCCAAAATAATGGTCCCTTTTGGAGAATCTAACTTTTTTTGGTAGTACAATTATTGCAGTTTAAAAAAGTTAATTTTTCAAAATTACCCTTTTGATAGTACATTTTTTGGGAATAATGTCATAATTATACTTTTTTATATTGTTTATTAATTTAAAAGAAGGGCAAAATAGGAAATTTATATTTTTTTGTACTTGATTTTTGAAGAGGGACTAATATTTTGGGACAATAAAAAATAGAATAAAGGACTAATATTTTGGGACGGATGGAGTATCATTCTTAACTTTAGAATCTACATCATAAATTCAATATTCGTAACTTCATCAAAAAATGTCACAACATACATTACAAAACAGTTTAGTACCTTCTTGGAAGTGCATGTTGTAGATTTCTTCTAATTTTTAAGGTCTTGAATTTGATGGTGATTTTTTAATGTTCAATTTAATGTATTTCAATGATTTAATAGTAAATTCTCTCTATCTATTGCCAAAAAAATAAAATAAAATACTCCACTCAGTGCATCTAACACTGTTTAATCATATCCATATACCAACATTTCATCTGAAAATAGACTGTAAAATTCAAAGTCTTCATTAAGTATAATTATTCAGTTCCCAATTCTAAGATAAGACAGTTATTTGTTTAACTCAGGAATTGTCTCAGATATTACAAATGAGGCTAATGCATAAAGGCTTGCAAAGTCATAAGGTTTTTTAAGTGTTCTCAAAAAGATCCCAAATCACTTGTTGAAAGATCTCTTTTTCACAAAAAGAACAAAAACAATCCCAAATAGATTCTTTACAGATCTCCCTCCAATAAAGGGGAGAATGATTGAAGTCCTTTCTAGGGTTTTTTTGTTTATTTAATTCTAAATAGAAGAGGGAGAAAAAGGGAGACCTCATAACTGAGAGAGAAGAGGCAGAAATAATGACACATTTATGCTTAAGATGGTTAGCCACATAATCAGTGAAGGAGTTCAACAATATATAACAAATCACAAAATTAAAATTAATTATTAACTTTGATATAACAATGTTTATATATATATATATGCATAATGGTTATAACAATTGATACTAGTCATCCTCTAAATCATTATTAATCATTTTTACTTTTTTAGTTTATCAAATAAAATCCATTTCTTGATTTCGTAACTCACATAGTGAAATTGAATGAAGAGGTGTAGCTAGAGGCCTCCTATTGCTGTGAGGGAGAAGCTTTTGAGAAACGTGTAGCATTGTTGGCCGAGATCTTGGTTCAGAATGCAAGCATGCGAATGCTAGTGCAGCGACAAGGACAACATTCCCTGCAACTAGCGGATTAACTGGAGGCAAAAGACGCGGGTCTAATACCTCATTTAACATTATATTTTGAGCAGAGTTTGAAAAATCTAGAAATCTCTAGATATTGATTTGTGATTACGTATCAATTTTAAGCAGTAAATAATAATCTCAATCAAACAATCAAGACAAATCGACACAACGATTTTAACATGAGAAAACCACAATTGGAGCGCCTCTAATTGTGATAATAAAAAAAAAAAAAAAAACCACGGGCCAAAGCCACAAAACAATCCACTAAGAAGATTAAAGGAATTACACAAGTATACTCTCAATTACCTAACGAATCTACGCCTGAATTGAACCAACCCCTATATGCCTCTTCCACCATGGTCTTCACATCGGAATTGTGTTGCCCAACGTTGAATCCACAACGTCGATGTCGAATCCATGATGATGAGTCACTCCTAAATCCACCAAAGCTTCAAGCCCAAATTTCACGGAATCCACCAAAGAACAACTCTTTCTTTTGTATTGAATAAATAAAACAAACAAACCCTTTGATATAATCCACTCAATTCATGATTAAACTCTCACAGATATCAAAGGAAAACAAGCAAAGAAGCTCCAAAAGAAAACCCTAATACCCAAAAAGAAAATTTGGAATTCGTACCCTAAAATCGGACTGAAACACATATTTATAGAAAACAGATCCGCAATCTCCGCTCGAGCGGATCTACGCTCAAGCGCAGGAATGGCCGCTCGAGCGGAAAAAAACAACTCCCAGTACTTTTGCAGGCGAGTGAAACTTCTGAAAGGTCTCGATCCCCGACATAGTCAGCGAAGTGGCAAACATGATAGAATTAAAATTACAAACTCCTCTGCATAGGCACAATTCGGGTTAGATTCGCATCTAATACTCATAGCCTCACTGAAATAAAAGATCGAATAAAATTACAACTGAAAGGAGTTTTGTCAAACGGAATTGCCAAGAATAAAAACCTAACAGAGGTCAATGCCAATAATGAGAGGAGTTCTTTTGGATGCCTTCCCGTGATCGTTTCTAGCGCCACCATTCCAAAGCTATAAACATCGCACTTCTCAGTTGCAACCATTGTGTTCTACAGAAAATAAACATTCACTAAACTGAATAAAAAAAACTAGAATAAACCATACACTATCTGGGATTTTCACATATTGAACCTTGTATATATATAAATAAGATATACTTTGGAAAATATAGTTTGGTTACCAAAGGCAACGTATCCAATAGTGCCTACCATTACGGTTACATTTGGTGAATCAGGATGTACCATTCTAGCTGTGCCAAAGTCAAAGACAAAAGCATTGAACTCTGAGTTCAATAGAATGTTAGTACTTGTTATGTCTCGGTGAACAATTAGTGGATTCCAATCATGATGCATATAGGACAAAGCATGGGCTATTTCTTTGACAATGTTTATTCTCCAAGTCCATTCTAATTTAACAGCTTCAGTATCAATGCTTAGGGCATAAAATAAGATTCTCCTTTCCAAATTCTCATGTACCAAGAACATGCATCTGTTGTGCAAACAGAACCCGTAAAGCTTCACTATGTTACTTTAGTCAACATTTGCACCTCATTCCTGAAACTCTTGTCAAAAGCTGGAACCTCAGCTTCGAAACGATGAAGTTTCTTCAATGCAAATACCTTGCCATTTGGCAATTGTGCTCTGTAGACGCTACCATAACCACCCGTTCCTGTGCAATATGTAATATCAAAATCATTTGTTGCCGCAATGATGTCATCGTATGCAATTTTTCCATCATAATTCCAGATTGAGCACATATATCCATTCTTAATCACTCTTTCTACGCTTTGGTTGTTTTTAACCTTAGCTCAATAAAAGAACATAAATACAACTAAGGTGAGAAAAATTGCGATGGGAGGAAGGCAAATCAGGAGATTAAGCATGAGTTCTTTATTCTCTAGGCGTGCATCTTGAGATCTACGCTGTATTTGACCATCAAGAGCATTATATGACAAGAAGTTGGAGATTTGGCAAGGAAGACCAATTCAAATCGTCAAGCTTTTTCCTCAAGAATTGATCATGAGAAAGGTCAACCCGAATGACACTTCCCGTTTCATTGTAAGTGATGGTTGTAAACTCACAGTGGTATCTTGAAGAAATATTTCCCCACCAATGGCTGTCGAGTAGAGCTTTCACCTCCATTGACGATGAAAACGATGGTGACACTGATGATGACTTAGGCAATGCTAGTGCTGTAATTATAATCATCACCATGCATACTGCCACGAGTACCTGAGAGTAAACAGAGGATAAAATGTTTTTTTTTACCCATAATTGAAGCAAATATATATAGGTTCTCTATAACAGCTCTAAAATAATGGGCATGCATGATCAAAGCTAAATAGGTTGTTAATAAGAATATTTTGGTATTGGTAATGGTGCCTACGAAAACGAGCCAGGCACAGGGAGTCATTGACTTGAACGAATTGACTTACATTGGCGTCGACTTTGACTTGTCATAAGAAGAGAAAAAGTGCATAACACATGTTATGGATGATTCTCTTGACCAGTCTCCATTCTTTTGTGCCTTTCACTATGGCTTCCATCAAGGGGCAGTCGTCACTGCCTATTCGGCAATTGGTATGGTTTACAATGGACCACACTCATTCAAGGTCCAACAAGTCGGCTGAAAACAAAACATTTTCAGAATTAAGAAACTTTCTCAAAAAAAGAAAATTGTAAGATGTCACAAGAATGATGTGACAATATCATTTTTGTAACTAAAAGTCATCTTCATTCATAGGTGTTTTGTTTTAAAGCATTTGCCCACATCAAAACAAAAAAAAAAAAATTTGTTTGTACATCATTACTTAAGGAAGGTTCACAATATTGCAAGGAAATAGCAGGTTTCTTTCATATGCATCATCCCCAAGGAAGATTTGCAATATTTGAGTACCATTTATAGGGATACAGGAAAATATATATATATATATATATATATTTATAAAGTAACAGAATGAATTCACACTCAACTACGATGCTGCAAAACTGTTCAACTTGTGCACCCCAATTATTATCATCAAATGTATACTAGTGTATTCATTAGGTCAAAAGACCAATATATAACACCCAAAAAAAAAAAAGGGCTTAGACAAATTAATTAGATCTCATTCCTTCAACTCCTTGGACTGGCGCACATGGCATCACATTTGGACAAGTTGCATTCAGGCTTACTATCCACTCTAAAAGCCATTCTAATTATGGAATTAGCTTTCTAATTGCAGCTACACTTATTATATATATATATATAATATAAATATATCATATTTTATTTATACTTGATTGATATGACACATTTATAATTGTTAGATCTTAATAAATTGTAGTATTCACTGCACTAATGATCGTGGATGTACTACGTTAGATGATTGCGGATGTAACATTTCTGGATTCCGTAGCTGCAGCAGTGAAATTGCATGAAGAAAGTCTTCCTACAAGAAAGAAACTCAAGAGATATGCTTCGCATTTTTGGACGAGATCCCGGCTCAGAACGCACACATGCAAATGCCACTGTAGCAACTAGAATAATGTTCCTTACTGCCGTTGGATTAGTCGGAGACGGAAGGCACGGGTCTAAAATATCAATTAGCATAGTTAGATTTAATGTATATAGAGAAAGAGAGAAACAATTGTGTATTGATTGATGTTATCTAATTGTGTACAATGACTCCTATTTATAGGAGAGGAAGAGGAATACTCACCTACCACACTCACCTGCTACACTCACCTACTATCAATACCTACCACACTAACAGTCCCCCTCAAACTCAAGGAGGATAGGTACCAACCAACTTGAGTTTGAAGAGAGTAACAAAACAGGAAAATAAAAAATAAAATAAAATAGGATAGGAGACACTATATGGTTGTGTCAGACCGTTGTAGAAAACATGGTGTGGTTGTGTCAGACCGTTGTAGAAGATACTATGTGGTTGTGGCAGACCGGTGTAGAAAACACTGTATGGCTCATGTCGGACTGGTGTAGAAGACACTGTGAGGTCGTGTCAGACCATTGTAGCAGACACTGTGTGGTGTTAAACCGTTGTAGAAGACACTGTGAGGTCGTGTCAGACCATTTGTAGCAGACACTGTGTGGTCGTGTCGGACCGTTGTAAAAGACACTGTAGGCTGCCCAAAGATATATATATATATATATCGTGCCCTCAAAAGTCGTGCCCTCAAAAGTTACGCCCTCAAAAGTCGCGCCCAATACATCAAAAGTCGTGCCCGACACTGTGGCGTCAAGCAGCGCGCGATGCGCGTGATGTCTGCCTTGGCTTGCACTCCCGTTTTGTCATCTTAGTCTCTGCATTGTCTATTTAAACCGAGGCTGAGGTTGAGGCTGGTTGAAAGCAAACCAAAACGACGAACTCTGCAACCCCCTGCTTGTGCTGCCTCTGATATGGCCTCCTCTTCCCGTAGTGTGCTCACCCTTTTTCTAGACCTAAACGAGTCCACAATAGAAATAACCGGGTCAGTCGCCCTTGAATAGCAACCAAACGCCCTTGGACCAAGCGCCCTGTTTTTGCTCCGTTGAACTTTCCGATGTTGTCAGTTGAGCAAATAATGGCTGCTTAATCTGATATTGAGGCCAACCATTATACGTTGAAGTCATGTGTGAAGACCATGACTGAGGTCACGAACTTGTCTCACCGACTTCAGAATAGGACAAGTGAGGTACAACAGTTAAATGCCCAACTGGCTTTGCTCCAACGCATGTACAAGGATGCGTAAGCAGAGATATGTGTGCTGAAGGCGGAAAACAAGGAGCTGAAACGGAAGGCCACCGTTATGTTTCGATTCGGAGGTCCACCATATGCAACATTGGAGGAGCAACGGGGAGGCAACGTGCTCGGTGTACTGGGAAGTATTGAGGTAGGGTCGGCCAGAGTCGCCCAAGAGGAAGGCAAAAGGAAAAGATCGGCGGCAGAGTAGAGGAAAGAAAAATCCTGCCTGGGTGTGTGGTTGTTGGTTGTTTGTTTGGTTTTTTTGTTTGTTTGTTTGTTTGTTTTTTTTTTTTTTTTTGAATGTAGAACTGTGATCGGGGTTGATCCCTGAGATAAATAAAAACAAGGTTGGGGTGCAAACTGGATGGCATGAATGGGACAAGACTGAGCAAAGAAAAATCAGTGGGTGTGTAATGTTTTTTTTTTTACAACAAAACCAAGCATCATTCAGTAATGCATTTTCTAAAGAGAAATATTAAAAGGTAGTGGTGGAAAGAAAAGTTTAAAAGAAATGATGGGAAATAAAAATAAAAGTGGGTATTTGAAAGAGATTAAAAGTAGTTTGGAGAAAACAAATAAAAATAATTGATTTTGAAATCAAACGTAATAGGAGGAGAGAGAGGGGACAAGCCCATGTGATAAAGTGAAGAGAGAGGGTGGTGGGTTTGGAAAAAAAAAGGAGAGGTAGTGGGGAAATGATGGGTAATGGGGAAGGAGAGATTAAAAGACCCACAGATGATAAAGAAATAAATTAAATTAAATTAAAAAAGAAGAAGAAGAATGGGTTTGTGGAGGAGCTGTAAGCGATGAGTCCAATGCCTTGGTTGTTTTGTAAACCGATGAAAGCAAGGAAGAGTCTGATTCCAGCAGTGGAGGAGATTCAGACTGGTTTTGAAATAAGTTTAGCAAGTGTTGTGCGCAACCCAATTGATGAAATGAAGAGGAAGATCAACCCTTCGGTGACACGGTTGCGAGAGCTCCCTTATAGGAGATGGCCGGAGCCATGGAAACCCACTAGAGTGTAAGCAAAGTAAGCATTGCTCTCCATACCAGGTGTGAGAGCTAGAGGAAGATTTGCCAATGTTCCCATGATTACACATCCGATGTGGGAGGTGTTAGAAATGGTTATAAAATTCTGGGTAAAACCAGAATTTTTTCCTAAGTTTAGTCTAATTTTTAGGTGGGCCCCGTGCATCGATTTACATGGGTCAAAGTGGTTACGCGTTCTATGCCGTGTTATGATTCACGTGGTATATTTGGTTGCTCAAAACCATTACCGAGTGAATGGGAAATTGAAGCCAAAGTATGCTCCATGGAAATGGAGTTTTTGTGGAAATTCCTTAAAGGTTTGAATAAGGCTTGTCCCACATTGATTTGGTGGGAGGTTTTGAAAGGGTTTATAAGGCATGGGTTTGGTACTTGGGGTGTACCCCAAGGGGTACCCAAATGTTTTAGAGGGAGAGGTTATGGGCAAAATGGGCTAGACCCATTGGACCCAAAAATCACCACACGCGGGCGGGCTGGGCTGGGCTGGGCTTGGGCGCGGGTGTGAGGTTAGGTTGGGCTTGTTCGGCCAAATACTAATCTTTTTGGGCCAAAAACATTTGAATTTAATTTTATTTTGAATAAAATAAAATCCAGAATTCAAATAAAACCGAAATTAAACTGGTTTGGTTTTTCTGTACATCTAAACAGGGCCCTTCCCAAAATAAACCAGTTTGGTATTAATGAACACCCAAACAGGGCCCTTCCCGTTTTTGTTATCTGTTTGAAATATAACCCAACAGATTCAAATCTGTTTGAATTCAAAAACCAACAGGTTTCATACCTGTTCAATTCAAAACCAAGAACCACCTTTATATCTATAAATAGACTAGCCTCCCATTTGGATTTTACTCCAATTTTTGTACTCCATCCTCTGCTATAAATCTCTCTGCATTTTGCTGCATTTAATTTCTGAAAGAAAGAGTGTAAACACTTAGTGTGTTCGTACGGCAAACAATTTGTAATGCTGTTATTGTTTGTAAAAGATCATTTCATCCTGGGAGATAGACGTCCAAATTCTGAAAGCACCGTGGAGAGGACAAATCTGTCTTAAGGACACAGTGTCAAATACTGGACTTGATCAGATTATAATTTGAAGAAATTAAATCAAGTAAGTTATTTAATTAATTTTTTGTGTTATTGTTATTTATTTAAATCAGATTTTAATTTTGTTTTTGTAACAAAATAAAATCTGTTTTTATTATTCTATTTTATTTTTTTTATTATTTCGAGTTTGATTTTTGTAATCAAACAAATTCTCTCCTTTTCTTTGTTTCTTTAAATTCTAATTGTTGTTTTGTACACAATAGAATTAAAACCTTTTAAATACAGTGAAGATTGTCCAATAGGAGGAAGCGACGGTGGCAACGATGAGACCAACTGTGATTGAATTGATGACTGAGGGTTGGAGACCAACGGTGTTGATGAACCAGATGGGATGGTCAATTTGTCGAAACTCTTCGTCTTGACCGTCTGATTGGTCCTGTTGGGGTGGCCTGAAATGGGTCTGACCAGAACAGTACTTGAGGATGAGCATGTGATGATGATGACGTCTGCGGATGACCACAAATCTGGGGTGGCTTGGAGAGGATTGAGACTGTGATGATGACGTCTGCGGAAACTTGTTGGCTTTGGTCGGTGGAGAGAGACGGTGGAAGTGGTGGCCTGAAAGGGCTTGGAAGACAAAGATTTCAGTCCACTTAGAAAAGGAGAAGACCCATATTGTTGTGCAGCAGTGGAGTGAAGGTATGTGTAGAGGTCCGGCGGGCGGCCAAGGCGAGGCTGCCGCCTACCGGTGAAGCGGAATTACTAGGTTCTTAACCTAGCTCTGATACCAAGTTAGATTTAATGTATATAGAAAAAGAGAGAAACAATTGTGTATTGATTGATGTTATCTAATTGTGTACAATACTCACCTACTACACACTCACCTACCATCAATACCTACCACACTAACAAGCATTATGTTTTGAGCAGAGGATGATACCAACCAATACCTACCACACTAACAAGCATTATGTTTTGAGCAGAGGACGATGCCAACAATGAGAGGAGTTCTCCTGATGCCTTTCCATGATTGTTTTTAGGGCCACCACTCCAAAGCTGTAAATATCACACTTTTCAGTCACTATCATGGTGTAAGCAAGTTCTGCACAAACAAAAAGATCAATGAAAAAAAGTTCATGAAGTGTGATTCCATGAAATTTTTATAAATAATGCTATATGTACCAATTAATGTATACATTAATGTACTAACAAATGATGTGACATTATTTGTATGATTTTGGGTATTTATAACTTGTATAATAAATGTGATCAATAATTATATCAAAAACTAGTTAGTACACTAATTGGTGCATGTAGCACCACCGAATTTTTATCTATCATGAATAATTGAGTAAGAAAAAAATTACTAACATTTAAACATTTCAGACCATTTTGACTCTTCTTTTTTTTTCTTTTTTTCTTTTTTAAAAAAAAATTATGTATAAAGGAAAAAGTACTTTTGCAACCTGGGGCAATATATCCGTAAGTGTTTGCAATGAATCGGGATATAACAATCTAGCGGTGCCAAAGTCAGATACACAAGCCTCCAATTCATAATTCAATAGAATGTTGTTACTCAATATGTCTCGCCGAGCAATAGGTGGGGTGCAATCATGATGCAAGTATGACAGAGCATGTGATATTGCTTTAATGATGTTTACCCTCTGAGTCCATGCTAATTCAATAGCTTGGGCATCAATTCTCAAGGCACGAAACAATTTTCCCCTTTATATGTACTCATAAACCAGGAACATGCATCTGTTGTGAAAACAGAACCCATAAAGCTTTACTATGTTTCAGTGTCGTATATTAGTTAATATTTGCACCTCATTTTTAAAACTCTTGTCGAAAGTTGGCTCCTCTGCTTCCAAACGATGGAGTTTCTTCAAGGCAACTACTTTGCCACTTGGCAACCGAGCTCTATACACACTTCCATAACTGCCGATTCCAATGCAATATTTGATGTGAAAGTTGTTTGTTGCTTTAATGATGTCTTCATATGCAATTCTTCCATCATAATTCCATATCAAGCAAATATCCCCATTTTTCATTGATCTTGCCTCAGTTTGGATTTTTTGGGTCTTTCGACAACAAAAGCATGCAAATGCAAATGCAAGTAAGGCAAGGAAAATTGTGATAGGGAGAGACATTAGGAAAATAAGCATAGGTATTCTTTCCTTTTTTTTAGAAGAAAAGCAATAGGATGAGGAATCATTAACTCTACAGGAAGCAATTTTGGAAAAAACATTTGCTTGGGATGGACATGAATACGGAGATCTACCTGAGATTTGACCCTCAAGCAGATTGTATGAGAAGTCACGAACTATTAAGTTGCAAAGACAATATGAGACTTTGCCAGAAAGATAATTGTGGGAGAGATTTTGCTTTAACCTTGGCAAATATGCAAGTCCAACAGGTATTGTTCCTTTCTTACTACCCAATTCCAAATAGCAGAGTTGTTGTAGCTCTTTTGGGATTGGCCCGCTAAGCAAATTTTTAGAGAGGTCCAGATATTGAATTTTGCTGGGAAAATGCCCAAGTTCAGGAGGTATGTTGTCGTTGATCTGATTTGCAGACACATCAAGAAAGTTCAAGTTAATCAACTGACCTATAGAAGATGGGACCTTACCTATAAGAAAGTTATGGCTAAGGTCCAAGTGAGCCAATTGCGTCAAATGTCCTATTTCTGGAGGAATTGGACCACTAAGGATGTTATTACTCATATACATCTCAACCAAATTGCTTAGGGCCTGTTTGGTAACGTTTACGTTTTCAGTTTATATTTACAAAAATTTTATAAACTGGTTTTTGTTTATTTTTAGAAAAACATAAACTACAAACGCGTTTGGTTTAGACAAAATGTTTAAAAAAATTTTAAAATATAAAAAATAGTGAGAAATGGCAAGTGGCGGGTGGGTGGGTGGTGGAAAGTGGTGGCAAGTGGCGGGTGGTGGTGGCGGCGGCGGAAAACGGTAGTGGAAAGTGGTGACGGTGGGTGGTGGTGGCGGTGGTGGTGGTGGCGGGTAGGTGGCGGGTGGTGGTGGTGGTGGGTGGGTAATGGTGGCTGGTGGTGGTGGTGGTGGTGGTGGTGGTGGTGTGGTGGTGGCGGGTGGTGGTGGCAGGTGGGTGGCGGTGGGTGGTGAGTGATGGTGGTGGTGGTGGTGGTGGTGGTGGTGGTGGTGGTGGTGGCGGGTGGTGGATGGTGGTGGCAAGTGGGGTGAGTGGTGGTGGCGGGTAGGTGGCAGGTGGTGGTGGCGGTAGTGGATGGTAGTGGCGGGCGGGTGGTGGTGGCGGGTGGATGGCAGGTGGGTGGTGGTGGTGGTGGTGGTGGTGGTGGCTGCGAGGGGTGGGTGGTGGTGGCAAGTGGGTGGCAGGTGGGTGGTGGGGTGTGTGGGTGGCAGGTGGCTGGTGGTGGCGGGTAGTGGCTGGTGGTGGCGGTAATGGCTGGTGGTGGCAAGTGGGTGGTGAGTGGTGGTGGCAGGTGTAGGTGGTGGCGGCGGACGACGGTGGTGGAAAATAGTGGTGGGTGATGGCTAGTGTTGGGTGGTAAAAAAAAAAAAAAACTTAAAACTTAAAACTTAAAACGTAAACTCATTTTTTGAGTTTATATTTTTTGGCCAAATTTATAAACTGAGACCATTGATTTATAAATCAAAAATTTACTAAACAAGTTTTTATTTGAGTTTTTTAAATTTTTGTAAATATAAACAAAAAATTGAAAACGTAAGTGTTATCAAATGGTACCTTAGCTTCCCTATATCTAGAGGGATGGTACCGTTAAGTCAATTCGAAGAGAGACACAGAAAGATTAGATTAGTTAATTGACCAATAGATGAAGGAATTGTATCAGTGATGTCAGTATTAGATATGTTAAGGTGTACTAGTTGGGTGCGGTTTCCCAAGGTAAGAGGTAGCAAACCTTGAAGATAATAGTTGTAAGAGAGATCAAGGTACACGAGCTTTGACAGAGTACTGATTTTGTCAGGAACGCCCACGCTTCCAGTTGAGAAACAATTGCTGAGATTGAGATATTCAGGGTTTGGTAAGGAAGTCCAATTCGGGAGAGAACGGGACGGAGAAAAGTCAATCCGAGTGACACTTCCTACCTCATTGCAGGTGAGGCCCATCAACTCGCAGTGATTTGCTGAAGCAAAGTTTCCCCCACCAAGCGCTATTGAGTAGAGCTTTCGCCTCTATTGACAGAGGTGAAAATGACGATGCTTTCACAGATTCTGGCCCTGTAATAAGAACAATAGCTACTATGCATACTGACACTGCTATTATGAATACAGCACAATGAACAGTAGACATTATGCTATTAATAATCATGATTGGGATTTTGTAGCTCTAAAATAATGAGAGCATGCATGCAATGTATCCTCAGATCAAAGCCTCTTGAGCTTTTAAAAAATATTGTTGGTGTGGACTGTTGATCTTGACCCCAGGCACAGCACAGGAAATCAACCCAACAGAGTTATTGGGACGACTACTATATATGAACCTTCCTTTACCTTCCTAAATGTTGAAATCATGATTTGAGCCATTGAATCATTGGGCGAACACAGTTTTTGGATTTATCACAAAAAGGGAGAAGAAAAAAAAGTACAAAATGTGTTCTTGATGATACTCTCAAGAAGTCTGCTTTCTCATTTATAAATGGGGAATTCACAATCCAGTGGAGTTTTCACAAAAAAAAAAAAAAAAATACATGGAATAGTTTATAAAATTAATTATTAATATTTATAAAGTTTATCATCAATCTGTAATTAATTTTAAAAAATTATCCTGAATTGTATTTTTCCCTTTATAAATCCTCCACTATTTTGTTCAGAAAGTATACAGCATTAACTAAAAGTACAGGGATATAAAGAAAGAATAATTTCAAAAAGTACACAGAATTAACTCACAGTCCACCACGATGCAGCTGTACTGTTCAATTTGTGCGTCTCAATTATCATCAGATATATACATACCGGTGTATTCAGTAAGTAAAGAGACCAATATAACAAAGAAAAAAAAATTTTGACTTGGACAAATGAATTAAATCTCACTCCTTCAACCCCTTGGATGATGGCCACGCTGAGCATCACATTTGGACAAGTCTGCTGTCCACTTGGCAATTGGTGGAGTTCAATGGTGCACACTCATTCAAGGTCTAACAAGTCAGCTGAAAACAAAACGTTTTGAGAATACGAGATTTTCTCAAGGGAAAATTGTATCCATACATAAAATTTATACTTAAAAACACTATAAAAACTGATGTGTCAGTGTATGGAAAACATGGACTCATTAACCACGTACCAAAATAAAAAAATAAAAAGACAAAAGAGAAAATCCATGATCAACCTCACCTAATTTTCGTCCATGGAATTATAGATCTCCTGATGCATCAGCTCCCACATCGTAATGCCTGCAGAGGCTTTGGTAACACCGGTCTGTGAACAAGAAACACTCAAGACACCTGCAGCATTGTTGGCCAAGATCTCGGATTGGGACTTAAGCATTCCATTGGCACTGTTGTTAAGAGAACCAAATTTTGAGCAATCAGTTGATAGACAGCAGGCAACAGACAGGGATCTAATAGGTCCTTCAGCAGACTATTTTGAGCAGATGATGATGACATTGAACAAAGTAGTTCACTTGGATACCTTCCCATTATTGTTTCTAGAACCACCACCCCAAAGCTATAAACATCACACTGCTCAGTCACGGCCATGGTGTATGCAAGCTCTGCACCAAAAAGAGGAGTTCACAAATTTTGTTTTCTACCCTGCCTTCACTGGCAACAACTAGATTATGTGATTGCATTGCATAACGTATTTAAAAATACCAAAAAAAATACTATATCTGCTGAATTTTCTTACATAATTCTTTTCCCACTCTAGCAGGTAATGAAATGCAGAGTGGGGCGTGTGTCTAGCGGGTACAAAGCCTTGTGAATAAACTCAAACTCTGAATACACACGATAACCTGAAAATCACACAAGCTTGAATTTTTTCATGAGACTTTCAAAAATTATGCTATGATGAATCTTCTATGTTCAGCCCCTTACGCTGTGTTTGGTTCATCGATTGGGGAGGGATTTAGAAATGAAAAGAGAACAGGTTTGTAAAATTATGTTATTTCACTTATCTTTTCCCTTTTCCTTTCTCTTTCTCTCTCCCTCTCCCTCTCCCTCTCCCTCTCTCTCTCCTTTTTCCAAATCACTCCCTAAGTCTTTGAACCAAACACTGTGTTTGGTTGGAGAATTTGAGGAGGAACTGTGTTTGGTCGGAGAATTTGAGGATTTGGAAAGGGAAATAGAAAAAAGTAAAAGTAAGTGAAATATAAATAAAATATACCTATATTTCAGCTAGTTTCACATTTTTCTCTTTTCCTTTCCAAATTCCTCTCCAAACCCTCCGACTAAAACAGCGTTAATGACCACATCACCCATGCGGATTGTGGCAAGAGAATTGGCATATTCAATGTTATTCATGTATATCATTAATTAGGTTGTGAAATGAGAATCACCATATTCAATGTTGTTCTTGTATATCATTAATTAGCATAGCTTGTGCAAACAAAACCCCTAGGATCAAAATCAATGCAGCATCAAAATCACAAGTTCACAACAGCAATTACCTGACAGGCACATCAATAACTGACGACGAAGCTTCCACCGACCTCCGATTCTGCCCAGTGACTACTTCTTCTTCTTCATCATCTTCCCTCTCGACTCTCGATTAGGGCTTGTCTTGTTCTCCGATTTCGTTTGGGTTTTTTAACGCTTCGTTTCGATCTCATTCACTTATCACATACTGACAAGGGTTTCAATTTTATTTTTTTTATTTTTATTTTTTTTTTGATGTGGGTTTGGTTGAGTGATTTAAAAATTGTTAGGGACAAATACGTGAAATTATAAAAATATAAGCATATTTAATTTATCTTTCTTTTTAAATTCATCCATAAACCTCTCAACCAAACGCATAAATGTTTTTTTATTTTACACTTTTGCCCTCACCACAAAGTCTTCAAATTTTTGTTTTTACCCTAATCTCATTTTTAAAAAGAATAATTATGATTTTTTAATATTTTTTTTATCTATTAATTAACTTGACGTAAAATTTGAACAATAACTTATAAAATTTGTTTCATATAATTCAAAATTTTGGAGCCTAACCCCTAATCTTTAAAAAATTAATTACTAATATAATAGAGTTTTTTAAGAAAATAACAAAAGATTGATATTAGACAAAATATTACAAATTAGTAAAGAATGAGTTTTATTAAAAAGAAATTACAAATACATAGTTTTTATCTTTGAATTTATTAAAAAAAATTTCCACCATTTTTCCTCTTTACTCATTCTCTTTTATTCTTGTGCTCTCATTGAAAACCATATCTTTTTTTTATTTTTCTCTGCAAAAAGAACTTAAAAACAAGTAAAACTTTCACTTAAAACCCACATAAAATTGAGCGAGTAATCAACCGGTGAATACTTTGAGTTGATCTTTGTTAAAATAAATAAAAGAAAATCCAAATTCATGACATTACTTAATAGGAAAAATTAGTCTAAGATCCTTGTCCAACTTTGAGTAGGAGAAGAGGTCCACAATAATATTTTTTGATACTTAAGGTCCCTCAACCTTATTTTAGGTTGTAAAATACTTAATCTACCCTCCTTTATAATCTGCATTGTTTTGGATTTTGGCAAATTGAATATTTTATTGCTATTTTCTAGGAGATTTCGTGTGGATTTCGTAGGTGTTGCAATGGACTTAACAATGGAGATTTTGTAGAAGATATCATAGGGATTTCGTATTGCAGTGGACTTGACGATAGAGATTGCTATGATCATGTAAGTATTACAGTGGTGTTGATTGTTTTTTATTTGATTTCCAGTAGAGTTGAATTAGGTATGTTTCGATGGAAATTCTATATGGATTTCGATTTTTTATTTGATTTGTATGTAAGGATTCTGATTTCACATTAGCTTTTCGAGTGTATTTTGAATTAGGTTTTTGTTTTTAGTTTTGATCAATTTGAGAGAGAGGCCAGCTCAGTGGAGTTGTTTTTGATTTTTGGAATTGATTTTTCGTTCTATGTTATTGATCAATTTTAGAGAGAGGCCAGGTCAATGGAGTTAATTTTGATTTTTAGAGTTCATTTTTCGTTCTTTATTTTTGATCAATTTCAAAGAAAGTCCAGCTCAATGGAGTTAATTTTGATTTTTAAAATTCATTTTTCGTTCTCTATTTTTCATCAACATGCTTATCAATGATAAGTTTTGTTCTCTGTTTTTTCATTAACACGCTTATCATGTTTATCATTTTTTGTTGTTTGATTTTTTTAGACTTTTCCTTGTAGTCCAAAGAAAATTGTAAGTTTGTTATTATAATCTAATGAAAATTACAAAGAAAATTATAATTTCATATAGACATGTTATTTTTTATTTTTTTAATTGAATGTTTTGTGAGCAAAACAGATATTTTCTGTGATTTTCTCTATATTTGTGTGGAATAATAGTTAGCATTTTGTGTTTTGATGTGAATGTATTTTTGATTTTGTGATCTTGAAAGTGAATATAAGTTCATAAATTTCTCTGGACTTTTATTTGTAATATAAAGAAAATTATAAGTTTGTTATTATAATCCAGAGAAAATCATAATTTTATTTGGACATGTTATTATAAGTTTGTTAATTTTTATTTATAATGTCCTCTGGATTAGATATATGGATTAGGGAATTAATTGAATGCTTTATGAGTAAATCTGAATTTCTCTATGATTTTTATTGTGTTTTTGTGGAATAGTTAGCATTGATGATGCTATGATTTTGCCTCCATTGAGTAAGAGACCAGCTGGGAGGCCGAAGAAGAATATAATTTCTTCTATTGGCGAGTTTAAAAGGGTGATAATGTGCAGTCAATGTGGGAGTATTGGCCGCCATAAGAGGACAGGCAAGAAACTTTTAGTAAATAGTTGATGATATCCATTCGTTTTAATTGTTTTTATTGATTGAATAATACATTTGAGGATGTTAGAGGAATTTATGTTGCATATTTTTATGTTGATTAAGAGAGAGAAATTTGTATGCGTATCGATCGTACTACAAGATAATGTGTCTTTTGTGCATTGTGTTTTGTAATTTTCTCTAAACTTTTTTTGAACTTTCTCTGTAATTTCTAGATCAATTGCAAAACATACTTTGGATAGTGTGTTTATAATATCAATCAAATTCATCCAGAGAAATTTTTCAATACTAGAGAAAATTACTTTATGCATTGTGTTTTTTGAATTGGATGGTGTGAATTACTTTATACATTGTTTTGCACCAATACAATGCACTACAAATTACATGATCAAATAGGCCCCCTCTTTGCATCATACCAAATAAATTTCTCTGTTACTAGAATTTTCTCTGTGAAATTCTTGTAACTTCAAATCAGAGAAATTTCTTTACAAATATAATTTTCTCTATATATATTGTGTTGATAATCACCACTTAGCATGCATTATCAACAAGACATAAAGAGAATTGGTAATTATTAAAGAAACAAAAAAAATATATATATATATATATATTTAACCATTGATAGCAATGAAATTTTGAAGTTTACATTAGTCAAGAAATATATATATATACATATATATCAACCATTATCATTCCTTCAATATATCAAAAAAATATTGAAAGGTTATTCGTAATTACATTGGTCATTTACTAGTTGTCTATTGAACTTGGACTTCTTTTTTTTCTTGTGATGTTTTGCTACTACTGCGTTTTGATCTCAAATCATAAGTGGCAGACTCAAAGACTTTCTGTTTCTTTTTTGGTGTTTCTAGTGTTTTGTTGCTGCTGCATTTTGCCATTTCTAAACAATAAAACATAAAGATGTCAACATTAAATTCTAGAGAAAATTACAGTTACAAGCACATAACTAGCCAGAGAAAATAAAAAAAGCAACATAAATTAATGTGGTCAGATAAAATTACACATGCAAGAGAAAATTAAACATGCCATAGAAAATTACACACAAAAGAGTATTAAGTGATTTTTAACAAAATAAATCAAACATGGCAGAGAAAATTAAATATACTAGAGAAAAATAATGTGGCCAAAGAAAATTATACATGCTAGAGAAAAGTAATGTGGCCAGAGAAAATTATGCATGCCAAAGAAAATTACACACACACAAGAGAGCACTAAGTGTTTTTTAAGCAAATAAATCAATCTAGCCACAGAAAAATTTCATTTCCAGAGAAATTTTCATAATTGAGAAAATTAAACATACAAAGTACATAACTAGCCAGAGAAAATCTACAAAACAACATAAATTAATGTGGTCATAGAAAATTAAACATGCTAGAGAAAATTAAGCCACGACCAAAGAAGGAACAACCAGCTTATGTTTTTAACATCTTATTGTGTTTCGAGTATTATGGATATTTTGACAGCTTTAATATTTGTTGGAATGGACTACACAATGGCCCATAGGATTCATTACATGTGATTTATATTGGATATGAAATAGTCAAAGTCTGAGCATGTTAGATTAGACGTTTTGAATTTCTAATACTATACCTGAGTTAAGGCCCTGTTTTGATCCAAGGCTGAGCATGTTGTCTAGTCTCATATATATATATATATATATATATAAATAGAGAGAGAGAGAGAGAGAGAGAGAGAAAAGTCTGATGAGACTTGAAACATGGTAGTCCTAGCCTAGGGTGGTTTAGTATTCTTGTTTCCTCTTTTGATTGGGAATGGGAAAAAAAATAGAAAAAAGGAAAGAAGAAAGAAACCTTTCCATAAATAACAAAGTTAAAGTTTCTTCTAGTCCAAGAATTCTCTTTCGTTAGGTCACTTCACTTAGGCCTAAGGCTGGCTATGGGATATTTTTAGGGGTTGGGTCTGGTCTTTGTTTCCATCGTAGTTGTAATTCTCCATTTGAGATCGAAAATTGAAAAAAAAAAATTAAAAAAAAAATGTTGAAAGCACACAACTAGAAGAAACTCAAAGAAGTAACATAAATTAATGTGGTCACATAAAATTAAACATGCTAGAGTAAATTAAACATGCCAGAGAAAATTACACACACAAGAGTATTAAGCAATTTTTAACAAAATAAATCAAACATGGCAAAGAAAATTAAACATGCTAGAGAAAAATAATGTGGCTAAAAAAAATTATACATGCCAGAGAAAATTATACACACAAGAGAGTACTAAGTGTTTTTTAACCAAATAAATCAATCTAGCTACATAAAATTTCTATTTCCAGAGAAATTTTCAATAACTAAGAAAATTAAACATACAAGTACACAACTAGCCAAAGAATGTCTACAAAGCAACATAAATTAATGTGGTTAGAGAAAATTAAACCACGACCAAAGTGACGATCTGGTGTATTGAACCATTGTCTATGGAAACATTTTGTAGACTAAGAACTGAAAGGTATGGTTCAATACAAAGCATGATACATGCACCCCTTTTGAGATCCTAGATGCGTGAAGTAAGATGAGATAACCAGAGATGTAACCATGATGGTCAATGGCTTATTTTAAGTAGTTTCTAACTAAATTGTTACCCAAAAGACAACCTAAAAGGGGGGTGAATTAGGTTTTTACAATTAAAAATTAATAATACCCTAATAAAAATTATGACTAGCACAATAGATAAATATAGTTAATGAAATAAAAATAATTAAAACAAGTATTCTAACAACTATGTCAGTTAATGATTTTAGCACAGTGAAAATGTGAAATATAGCTACAACAATTTAAATAAAATAAAGAGATAAGGGAGAGAGAGTCAAACAAATTTATAGTGGTTCAGCTTCAACTCAGCCTATGTCCATTCCTTAAGCTTCACTTGAGATTTTCCACTATGCTCTAGCTTTACGGGGGTGCTAATCCTTACAAATGGAGCAATCCTCCACGGATTTTACACAGACTTTCTAAGTCAAGAACACTAAGTGTACTACACTCTTACAAGATTGAAAAGAAGGTGTTTTGCTTTCACAGAAAGTTACAAGAATTATCTCTCAAAATAGATATATAAAATGAAGCTTTGATTTTTCTGTAAATCTCACATAGGAAAAATAAGCTTAATGCTATAAGGCTCAGTGTATAATTTCTGAGAGAGGATGTAAACAAAAATTGAAGAACACTTCTCAGAGAATTTTTCAGAGAATAGAAGTGAGTGATTATAGATCAAAGAATATTTTCTGGTTTTTTGTAACTTGTTTACATTAGAGGCTTTGGTATATATAATGAAACTTATAGCCGTTGTATTCATTTCAATTTATAGCCGTTGAAAGCCGTTGTACTCCATCATTACTAATTTGAATATCTTCCACTCCATCATTACTAATTTGAATATCTTCCACTTGAACCTTTTGAACCTTTTGAACTGCTGTTGTGCTGGGTTGTTTGAACCACTATTTTGGGCTATTTGAACTCCTGATTTAATAAAATATTAAATACATTCTAACAACATTTAGGATAAAGGTTTAGGTGAGAAATAATGGGACAAAATAAATTTTGATTCTATTTTTCTCTTTCAAATCAATTCAAACATAATTAAATAAATCATCAAAATAAATTTTGGATTATATTTTTCTCTTTCAAATAAATTAAAATATAATTAAATAAATCATCAAAATAAATAAGTCTAACATAAATGAATCAATCTCGTCACAGAAAATCCCAAAGAAATTTTCAATAACTAAGAAAATTAAACATATGAGTACACAACTAGCTAGAGAAAATCAACAAAGTAACATAAATTAAACATGTCAGAGAAAAGTACACAACATAGAAATTTGAATGAATTGAACTTGAATCAAATTTAAAAGACAAAGAGGTTTGTGTATATTAAAAAATGTGAAGGAGCAAAGAAATTTTCAATAGAAAATCAATTCTACAAAAGATAAAATCAATTCCACGGTAAATTCTACCAAATAAACATGTCAGAGAAAATGAATTCCACAGTAAATTCCACCAAATAAATAAATGTAGCCACAGAAAAAACAAAGAAATTTTTAATAACTTAGAAAATTACACATAAAAGTACGAAATAGCTAGAGAAAATCAAAATAGTCACAAAAATAGAAATAAATAGGGGAATAAACATGTTAGAGAAAATTTAAAGAAGAAACATAAATCAAGCACGTCACAGAAAATTCAAATGCCAGATAAATTTACAGATACAAGCACACAACAAGCTTCAAGAATAAGCTCAAAACTCTGAGAAATTTCATTTTCAAATCTACCTGGCTTTATTACTGTAATAACCCTCACGACTGATTACCGATTAATTACCGATTATTGCTAAACTGAGACTGATTATGACTGATAATTGAATTGATTGAAATACTGAACTGACTGACTGAAATCCGAAACTGATTGATTGACTGTATCTGTTTTAATGCATTTTCTATCTGTTGATTGTTAATTGATCTGTTCGTGTTTTATGTATAAACTGCAAATTGAAGACCTTATCGGCGGCCGAATCTGAAATTGATTGATATTCTGTGTTAATTAGATTTTATGGTGTAATTATCTGAAAAGTGATTTGGTATGATTAAATTAGATTAAATATTGGTTAATTGCTCAAATTAGACTTAATTGCCAAAATGCCACTTAGTGGCCATTACCTTACACATTTAGGGGCTTGCATACATTGAACCAAAACATTTCCTCAGCCTAATTTCTTGAGAGCAACTGACCATAGAGAGAGAGAGAGAGGGTGAGAATTGAGTCCACTTGTTGATTTGCTTGGAAATTGAAGGGATTGAAGTATAAATTTGCACAATTGAGCTCCCACACTTGAACTACAAGGCTTAAGGTAGAAATTCATCTTCTCATTCTTGTGTTTAAGTTAGTTCTTGCATGATTCATGCTAAATTGAAGAGTTGAGTTAAGTTTTGGTCCTAAAATGTTGAATTAGAGCTCATTCCATGCATGCATGTACATGTCTCTCATTTTTGAAGTTGTTCTCCATAAATTCCCTCATGCATGTTCATGTTAATGTTAAGAACCATGATCTCATCTTGAATTTGAAGAATTGGCTCACTAGAGCATCAAATTGAAGCTTTGAATTGAGTTAAATTCATGCATGTCATGTTTGAGGGTTGTTCATGAAAATTGGTTTCTAATTGAGCTTGTTTGAACTACCCTTGGGCCTTGATTTTACAAATTAAGCTTTGAATCATGTTATTTTATGTGTTTACAAATGTTTTCCAGGTTTTCAGCCCAAGAGGATCGATTTTAATGCATTCAAACTTGATTTTGAGCTTGAATGTGCAATCTGGATTTTCCAGATTTTTGACTCCCGCTTGAGCGGGATGAGTTGCGCTCGAGCAGGGAAATCGTGCTCCCAGCATTTTTGTTGTGTTTTACAGATCGCTCGAGCGGGGAAACCTGCGCTCGAGCGGGACCTTGTGTCTTACGCTCGAGCGGCTATCGAGCGTGATTTTCGAGCATCCAGTACTTTTGCCATATTTTGCATTACGCTCGAGCGTGGGAAGTGACGCTCGAGCGGAAATCTTTTTCTGCATGTCCGCTCGAACGGGGAAACCTACGCTCGAGCGGGACCCCTGTTTTCTGAAAATTCTGAAAATGCTTTTAAAGTGCATCTTTGCATCCTCACCCCATCCTAGGCATTCTTAGGCCTAGTTTAAGGCATCTTAATGAGGATATAGATGTAGAACCACACCGAGGCAATTTAGGGATTAAGCGATTACTTTCCCAACTGTGTAGCTTAGTGTGTGTTCAATCTGTATCTGTGTAGGGTTGGCATCGGGAGACGCGCTCTAGCCTAACTGTAGCCCAGAACTCTGTGAGTAACAACTGTGTAAAGATATGTTCAAAAATGATTATCTTCTGAACAATTGAACTGTACTGTTTCAGAACAGATATTGTTAACTGAATGAATGTATGTCCTATATTCTGAACTGTATTGTGGCATCCTTAGCAACTACTGTTACTGACTGTTACTGTTACAGAGATCTCTGTCGGTTCCCTCGTTGGAACCACTACTGTTTACTGATTGATGGCCATCATTTACTATTCGGTCTTTTAAGACCTACTACTTACTGTACTGTTATGCTAATGGATGTACCACATAGGACTGAATGACTGATATACTGAATCAATGAACTGTTTTCATTACTGTAAGGACATTCATTCTAAACCTCTTTACGCATTATGTTATTCACTGGGCTTTAGCTCACTGCTCATATATATATGTAGGTGTACAGGCACCAGACCGCGGCTAGGAACGTCGGGGTAAACTCCAATTTTGTCAAGCCAACCACTGTGCCTCACTACGAGGTTCCGAGCCTGTCTAGCTATGGCTTAGGGGTGTTTTAACCTCCCCCATCTGTCTCCGTATCTGTCTTGTAATCTGTATAGACTGTTACTGTACTGGTTAATGGGGATTTGGTCCCTGTTCTGAATGATTGTAAATATTGTGCATACTGTTCTATACTGTGTATATATATATGTATGAAAAGTCTTTTTGCATTCAGACTATCACAGCTCATTGGACATTGTTTATTTACTGTATTGGCTTCCGCCATGCCCCTGTACTCTATATTACTGTCTTACTGTTAAGCAGGCCTTCGGTAATCTAGGATTACTGGCTGGTTACGGTGCTAAACCCATAGGGGCGGGTTTGGGTCGTGACAGAGTGGTATCAGAGCGATACTTACCATGAGTTATACCGCACACACGTGTCCAAATGAGCTATAGGGTGTCCTAGAAAAGCAATTAGGGCATCGCATGAGCATGGAAAGTGTGTGTGGACATGACTGAATATGTGTTAATGTGATAAACTGTTTAAGTATGCAACTGCTTATGTTAATAACTGTTATAACTGCTTATAGTGAAATGGATAATGCAAGAACTGCAAATGAATCTGAATCCTCATCCTCTGAGGCAAGAATGGCAAGACTGGAAAGAATGATGGAACTAATAACTGCAAGATTAGATCAACAACAGAACCAACAGCCCCCCTCCTCCTCCGGTCCGGCAGAATGTGAATATTATGATGGGGACATAATTGCTCTTACCCAGAAGTTCAGCAAACTGAAATCGCCATCCTTTTAGGGAGGCCTTGAACCATTAAAAGCTGAAGCATGGGTTTTGGAGACCGAAAAATTGTTTGAGGTGTTTCCGTGCTCGAAGGCACATAAAGTACTGTTGGCCACCTTCACTTTGCAAGAAGAGGCTAGAAGGTGGTGGATGCTTACCCGTGATGACAACACTGTTATGACTTGGGCTCAATTCAAAGGAGCCTTCTTTGAAAAAGTACTTCCCTCAGTGTGTCAGGGACAGAAAAGTAACTGAATTTGAGCAGCTGAGACAGGGCACAATGTCCGTTGCTGAATATGAAACAAAGTTCACCGGGCTTGCTAGATATGCACCACATATGATGGACACCGATTACAAGAAGGCCAGAAGGTTTGAAGGCGGCCTTAATGTTGCAATACTCGACAGAATAAATGTTTTGAAATTACCGACTTATGTGAATGTTCTTGACCGAGCCTTGATGGCTGAAGCGAACATCGAGGCACTGAAACTAAAACACCAGCGTCTGAATGGCGTGGTAAAAGGCAGGGTTTCAAGTTCAAGAAAGGCAAGCATAACCCATTGAACAAGAAACAGAATACGGGGTCAACAACTAGCCCCAGCCAATGGAGTGGTTAAATACCGCCCTGTTCCGAATGTGGTAAGAATCATAAGGGAGTTTGTTACAAAATATCAGGAGCCTGCTACAGGTGTGGCAAGGTGGGCCACATGGTTAAAGACTGCCCCTTTGCTCCACAGGCCAGTAGTAAAGCTACACCAAGCGCAGCAGCATCAACTGTTGCACCAAAACCGAACCCCAAAGCTACCGGGAAAGAGCCTATGAGGCAGGGCCGAGTGTTCACCCTAGTACCGGGAGATGTACAAAATACTAAGACCGTAGTGTCAGGTATTCTCTCTATTTGTACTCAAAATGCATATGTACTGATTGATTCGGGGTCTACACATTCTTATGTATCGCATGCTTTTTCGCGAAAATTGAATAGACCCTTAGAACCCATGAACTATCTGTTAGTTGTATCATCACCCGTTGGGGGATCCATGACTTGTGCATACATGTACCCTGCTTGTGAAATTATTGTTGGAGATGCACATTTGTTTATTGATTTACTGCCACTGAACATTGATCATTTTGATTTTATATTGAGGATGGATTGGTTAACGAAATATCATGCCACCATAGACTGCGTAACGAAACAAGTGGTTTTTCGTCCACCGGGTTTACCTGAATTTGTGTTTAATGGGGATGGAGTAGTACCTCCTCTGTATTTGATTTCATTTGTGAAAACTGTTAAATTGATTAGAAAGGGATGTAAAGGGTATCTGTGTTCCGTATTGACTGTATCTACTGATGATAATGCTAATGTGAACAGTATTCCCATAGTCAGAGAATTCCCAGATGTTTTTCCAGATAATCTGCCAGGGGATTTGATTGACAGGGAGATTGAATTCACCATTGATGTGAGTTCGGGTACCCAACCAGTATCTAAAGCTCCTTACCGAATGGCTCCAACTGAATTGAAGGAACTGAAAGTGCAACTGCAAGAACTGTTAGATAAGAAGTTCATCAGGCCTAGTACTTCACCGTGGGGCGCACCTGTTTTGTTTGTGAAAAAGAAAGACAGCTCACTGAGACTGTGTATTGACTACCGTGAACTGAACAAGGTAACTGTGAAAAATAAATACCCATTGCCTCGTATTGATGACTTATTTGATCAGTTACAGGGTGCTCAAGTTTTCTCTAAGATTGATCTCAGATCCGGATATCATCAGTTGAAAGTTAAACCAGAGGACATCGATAAAGCTGCTTTTCGAACGAGGTATGGACATTACGAGTTTTAGTTATGCCTTTCGGAGTTACCAATGCACCTGCTGCATTTATGGACCTCATGAACAGAATCTTTAAACCATACCTTGATGACTTTATTGTTGTATTTATTGATGACATTCTGATTTATTCCAAAAGTATAGAAGAACATGAACATCATCTGAGACTTGCCCTACAGACTCTAAGAGAACAGAAACTTTATGCTAAACTGTCTAAATGTGAATTTTAGATTGATCATGTTATGTTTTTGGGGCATGTTGTTAGCAAAGATGGAATTTCTGTTGATCCGCAGAAAATTGAAGCTGTAGTAAACTGGCCTAGACCAACAAATGTGACAGAAGTTCGAAGCTTTTTGGGTTTGGCTGGATATTACAGAAGATTTGTCAAAGATTTCTCCAAAATTGCCTTACCGTTGATTCAATTAACTCAGAAAGGGACACCTTTTGACTGGACTGACCAAAGGGAATCTGCTTTCCAAGAGTTGAAAACTCGACTGGTGACTGCACCGGTTCTTACCTTACCTTCAGGTACGGATGGTTATACTGTATTTAGTGATGCTTCTCATAAGGGTTTGGGGTGTGTTTTAATGCAGAATGGGAGAGTAATTGCCTATGCTTCCCGACAACTGAGACCGCACGACAAAAACTACCCGACCCATGACTTGGAACTTGCCGCAGTGGTATTTGCATTGAAAATCTGGCGTCACTACTTTTATGGAGCGACGTGTGAAGTTTATACCGACCACAAGAGTCTGAAATATTTCTTCACAAGAAAGAACTAAACATGAGACAGCGGAGATGGCTAGAACTGATTAAAGACTATGACCTACAGATTCTGTATCATCCGGGAAAAGCCAACACCGTTGCCGATGCCTTGAGTCGAAAATCGATTGGAAACCTAGCTTGTTTGCTCACCGAGCAGAAAGAGTTGCTTTATGACCTTGAAAAATCTGAAATCGAAATTGTTTTGCGAGAACAAGGTAAAACCTTAGCTGCTATTTCTGCTCAACCGACACTGATTGAAGAAATTAAAGAGAAACAGCAACTGGATGACTTCTTGAGGAAGGTCATCGAAGAAATGGAATCTAAACAGAGGCCGGGGTTCAAATTTGAAAATAATGTACTGAAATTTCAAGAAAGACTGTGTGTACCGAATAATACTGAACTGAAAAGGAGAGTTCTGCAAGAGGGCCACAACTCAAAATTTTCTATTCATCCGGGGAATACGAAAATGTACCAAGACCTGAAACTGAATTTCTGGTGGCCGGGAATGAAGAAAGAAATTGCTGATTTTCTATCGAAATGTCTTCATTGCCAACAAGTTAAAGCTGAACATCAACGACCCGCAGGCTTATTGCAGCCCTTACCGATACTGGAGTGGAAATGGAAACATATTACTATGGATTTTATTGTGGGATTGCCTCGCTCCAGTAAAGGTATGGACTCAATTTGGGTTATTGTTGATAGGCTGACTAAATCTGCTCACTTCTTACCTGTCAAAACAATTTATAATGCGGACAAATTGGCTGTGATTTATATTGATGAAATTGTTAGACTGCATGGGGTGCTGTAGACACCCCATTTTGACCAGCCCTAAGACTTGGGCGCTTTCTTTTGATTACTCGATAATGACAATTAGAATGTGTTTCTCACAAAATTCTCAGTAAGAAAGATGGAATTTAAGTTTTAATCCCAACCTTCACCTATTTTTTGGCCAAACTATTTTAGACCTTAAAACCCTCTTTTCAAAATATGTTTTTTTTTAAAAATGTTTCTACAATGTCCCGAGGCTCCCATTTCGATTAAAATATTGCACTTTTCAGTAAACCGAGTAAGGACAAAGTGGAAATAAATGGAAGGGAGGTGAAACTTTTTGAAAAATATTTAAAAAAACATCTTCTTATAGGTTTGGAGTTGAAGGAAATAGGAGGGGATGAAAGAAAACTGGTTTAGGAAAAGGATGAGTATCAAATCATTAAGAAGGAAATGAGCAGCCTTTACTAAATTAGGCATTTTTCTTTGTACACTTGGAATTTAAATATGAGGCCACCACCATTGGAAATTAGACTTCTGGGGCTTCAATTTAGACCCAAGAACCACCTCAGACCAAGTCCAAATAAGGGAGATATGCCCATTTGAAGTTGAGCTTAAGAGCAGATTTTGTTGACCCAGCCCGAGACAGCCTTTACTAAATTAGGCATATCTCTTTGTACACTTGGAATTTAAATATGAGGCCACCACCATTGGAAAGTAGACTTCTGGGGCTTCAATTTGGACCCAAGAACCGCCTAAAACCAAGTCCATATGGGGGAGATATGCCGATTTGAAGTTGGACTTAAAAGCAGATTTTGTTGACTTGGCCCAAAACAACAATAGCCCATTTTTTCTTGGTTTTGGTTCGGTTGGGACAACCCATTTACCTATTTTCTGAGCCATTCAAGTGCATCCACTCATCCTCCATTATACCTAATCATCCCCCATTGTCAAAAAGAGGTTTTGTTCGCATTCATAAAGGAGTATCCCATGCAACCACCTTGAAAATTTGCCCTCCTATCACATTCTTGTCTCCCACCTTGTCTTCCACCTTCTTTTTGACCTTTACTCTCCCTCATTGCCTATATAGAATGATCATATTGTAAGAGAGAAAAGAGGACCACGAAATTGAAGAAAAATGAGTGAGAAAATAGTGAAAAAAGAGAGAAAAATTGAGTTTTTGAGCCAAAAATATTCCTATCTTCCATATACACCCCATACCTTTCATAGCTACTGAAATTCCTCATTTCCATACACCAAAACCACTCCAAAAATTCTGATATAGCCAAAGATCAATTGCCTTGATCATAAGGAAGAGTGTTTAGTGATTGAAAGTGAGAAAAACTAGAGAGTTAGCCACTTTCTATACCACAAACTCCATAAACTCCATAATTTTGAATTGAGGATTTGAGAACACACTTCCTACACTTGAGGGTGATCAAGAGGAAGTTTGGAAATCAAAAAGTTCAATCTTTCTTTGGAAGGTGAATTGTTAGTCTTTCATTTTCTTATATTTTATATCTTATATTATTTTCATGCTTCTTATTTCATTGTGTTTTGTTATAATCTAAGTGGTTTGTTTATCTCATATTTATTTTCTTACTTTATATTTCATAGTGTATTGTTATAATCCTAGTGGTTTGTTGAGCTCATAATTATTTATTTATTTATTTATTTTTATTCACATGATTTAATTTCATATTAGTTTTGTTGTAATCTTGCATGTTCTACCTCATATTTATTTTTTTTTCGTGTATTAGTCTCATATTAGTTCTATTGTAATCTTGCATGTTCTATCTTATATTTGTTTTATTGCTTTAGGTTTATGTTATGAGTTTGCACTTTTTATTTATTTTATATTTGTTTTCTTGTTTTTTTTTTTAATCTAACCGGTAGTGGCTAGTTGAGCCACCTACATATTTTTTGTTTGTTCATTTTCTTGGCTTCGCAACAAGACAGGTTTTGCTTGGCCTAGTTGGCCGGCCGGTTAGCTTCTTCCGAACAAGATGGCGTAATCTCCCAATATTGATCAATTTCCGCCGGCGGTTCTAAAGAACATGAAGCTTTTATTTTATTTATTTTTTATTTTAAGTGTATTGTGAGGTTTTTATTTTGTTGTAATATTCTCCTCATCTCTCTCTAATTTGATTTGTAATTATTCTTTAAAATGTTGTAATAATTCCCCGCCCCGCTTCTTTCTATCTCGTTCTTTTACTTGCTTTATTTATTTGTACATAAACATCATATTTATTTTTCATCATAGTTATGCTTTGCATCCATGTTTCATGCATCTTGATTCGGCTAAGTTTGCATTTGTGGATTTAATCAATTCCTATGTGATTATGTGCGCTACTTCATGTTCTTGAGATGATTCACATATCATATTTTAGAAGCCGAATTTTTAGTTGCATCTCATGAGTGAATTGCATTAAGATTTTGTATATAAGATCATGCATATTTTACTAACTTTGTTTTGTAGCTTGTTCGTGGGACGTCAAACATGTAAGTTTTTATGCTTTAGCATCCTGTTTGTGTGTGTTTTTCTTACTATGTCTAGCATTCTACCATGAGGCTATTTGCTTATGTGATATAACTCTATGAATGTCAGTGGATGGAGGTTGTGTCGCTTAATTTGGAATGATATTGATTTTTCATGCTTGTAAACTCAATTTATTTGGGTTGTACATCGTCAAAACTCTTTCAAAATGCACGATATCAAATTGTTCCAAAATGAATGGCATAGTCTATACTTGTATGCTTCACATAGTAAATTTTAGGATTTATTAACTAATCAGAACATGAACATATAAAGAAAATAAAAGTCATATCATGGTTTAGTAGAGGCCGATCTTTTGATCGGGTGAGCGGGGGTGCTCATTATTGACTTTCCCCTCTCATACCTAAGGTTCCGAGCCAAGCATCCTTGGTTACGACGAACAGTGGCCTTGGCACTGAGTCATGGGTTTCCTAATTTCCCAAAATATTAGGTGGCGACTCTGAGATCTGATGACGCAGTCCATTTTTGACAAAATTACAATAAAATGGATTTTCACTAAAAGTTTCCAAATCTAGACTCTCATCTACGTTTCACATTGCACTCATGAGACTAGATCAAAGAGATCTCGGGGGTCCGAACTGTTTAACGCGCGCGGGTACCCCCCGGGCATGTTACAGGTGCCTGTGTCCATTGTTTCTGACAGAGATTCGAAGTTTACATCGAGGTTCTGGCATAGCTTATAGACTGCATTGGGTACCGAACTGAGACTGAGTAGTGCCTATCATCCTCAGACAGATGGCCAGTCAGAAAGAACCATCCAGACTCTGGAGGATTTATTGAGAATGTGTGTCCTTGATTTTCAGGGAAACTGGAAAAGCCATTTGCCCTTAGCTGAATTCGCCTACAACAACAGCTATCATTCGAGTATTGGTATGGCGCCTTTCGAGGCATTGTACGGCAGAAAATGTAGATCTCCGATTTGCTGGGCAGAGGTTGGAGATAGGCCTTTGCTTGGGCCCGAGATTGTATATGAAACGACTGAAAAAGTAAAACTGATACAACGGAGACTGAAAACTACACAGAGCCGACAGAAAAGTTATGCGAATGTCAGAAGACGAGACAGAGAATATGAAGTGGGTGATCACGTTTTTGTGAAAGTGACACCGATGAAAGGCCAGACTCGTTTTGGAGTCAAAGGCAAGTTAGCGCCAAGATATGTCGGACCGTATGAGATTATTGAGAAAATCAATCCGGTGGCGTATCAAGTTGTGCTCCCTCCTGAAATGGAGCATCTGCACAACGTCTTCCACATCTCTATGTTGAGGGACTACCTCCGGGATCCTTTCCATGTGATAGAGCCGACCCGTGTAGTGCTAAGTGATGACTACACTTATGAGGAACGGCCCATACAGATTGTGAACAGACGGATCAAGAAGTTGAGAAACAAAGAGATCCCGTTAGGGAAAGTTAACTGGCAAAACCATGGTGGCGTGTATGCCACCTGGGAAAGGGAAGATGACATGGCAAAGAGATATCCTGAACTGTTTCCACTGAATCCTGTTTTCTTTCAGAATGAAGGTAACTCGAGTTTAGAGGACTAAACTCTTTTTAAGGAGGGGAGACTGTAATAACCCTCACCACTGATTACCGATTAATTACCGATTATTGCTAAACTGAGACTGATTATGACTGATAATTGAATTGATTGAAATACTGAACTGACTGACTGAAATCCGAAACTGATTGATTGACTGTATCTGTTTTAATGCATTTTCTATCTGTTGATTGTTAATTGATCTGTTCGTGTTTTATGTATAAAGCAAATTGAAGACCTTATCGGCGGCCGAATCTGAAATTGATTGATATTCTGTGTTAATTAGATTTTATGGTGTAATTATCTGAAAAGTGATTTGGTATGATTAAATTAGATTAAATATTGGTTAATTGCTCAAATTAGACTTAATTGCCAAAATGCCACTTAGTGGCCATTACCTTACACATTTAGGGCTTGCATACATTGAACCAAAACATTTCCTCAGCCTAATTTCTTGAGAGCAACCGACCATAGAGAGAGAGAGAGAGAGGGTGAGAATTGAGTCCACTTGTTGATTTGCTTGGAAATTGAAGGGATTGAAGTATAAATTTGCACAATTGAGCTCCCACACTTGAACTACAAGGCTTAAGGTAGAAATTCATCTTCTCATTCTTGTGTTTAAGTTAGTTCTTGCATGATTCATGCTAAATTGAAAGTTGAGTTAAGTTTTGGTCCTAAAATGTTGAATTAGAGCTCATTCCATGCATGCATGTACATGTCTCTCATTTTTGAAGTTGTTCTCCATAAATTCCCTCATGCATGTTCATGTTAATGTTAAGAACCATGATCTCATCTTGAATTTGAAGAATTGGCTCACTAGAGCATCAAATTGAAGCTTTGAATTGAGTTAAATTCATGCATGTCATGTTTGAGGGTTGTTCATGAAAATTGGTTTCTAATTGAGCTTGTTTGAACTACCCTTGGGCCTTGATTTTACAAATTAAGCTTTGAATCATGTTATTTTATGTGTTTACAAATGTTTTCCAGGTTTTCAGCCCAAGAGGATCGATTTTAATGCATTCAAACTTGATTTTGAGCTTGAATGTGCAATCTGGATTTTCCAGATTTTTGACTCCCACTCGAGCGGGATGAGTTGTGCTCGAGCGGGGAAATCGTGCTCCCAGCATTTTTGTTGTGTTTTACAGACCGCTCGAGCGGGGAAACCTGCGCTCGAGCGGGACCTTGTGTCTTACGCTCGAGCGGCTATCGAGCGGCTATCGAGCGTGATTTTCGAGCATCCAGTACTTTTGCCATATTTTGCATTACGCTCGAGCGTGGGAAGTGACGCTCGAGCGGAAATCTTTTTCTGCATGTCCGCTCGAGCGGGGAAACCTACGCTCGAGCGGGACCCCTGTTTTCTGAAATTTTTGAAAATGCTTTTAAAGTGCATCTTTGCATCCTCACCCCATCCTAGGCATTCTTAGGCCTAGTTTAAGGCATCTTAATGAGGATATAGATGTAGAACCACACCGAGGCAATTTAGGGATTAAGCGATTACTTTCCCAACTGTATAGCTTAGTGTGTGTTCAATCTGTATCTGTGTAGGGTTGGCATCGAGAGACGCGCTCTAGCCTAACTGTAGCCCAGAACTCTGTGAGTAACAACTGTGTAAAGATATGTTCAAAAATGATTATCTTCTGAACAATTGAACTGTACTGTTTCTAAACTGATATTGTTAACTGAATGAATGTATGTCTTATATTCTGAACTGTATTGTGGCATCTTTAGCAACTACTGTTACTGACTGTTACTGTTACAGAGATCTCTGTCGGTTCCCTCGTTGGAACCACTACTGTTTACTGATTGATGGCCATCATTTACTGTTCGGTCTTTTAAGACCTACTACTTACTGTACTGTTATGCTAATGGCTATACCACATAGGACTGAACGACTGATATACTGAATCAATGAACCGTTTTCATTACTGTAAGGACATTCATTCTAAACCTCTTTACGCATTATGTTATTCACTGGGCTTTAGCTCACTGCTCATATATATATGTAGGTGTACAGGCACCAGACCGCGGCTAGGAGCGTCGGGGTAAACTCCAGTTTTGTCAAGCCAACCACTGTGCTTCACTGCGAGGTTCCGAACCTGTCTAGCTATGGCTTAGGGGTGTTTTAACCTCCCCCATCTGTCTCCGTATCTGTCTTGTAATCTGTATAGACTGTTACTGTACTGGTTAATAGGGATTTGGTCCATGTTCTGAATGATTGTAAATATTGTGCATACTGTTCTGTACTGTGTATATATATATGTATGAAAAGTCTTTTTGTATTCAGACTATCATAGCTCATTGGACATTGTTTATTTACTGTATTGGCTTCCGCCATGCTCCTGTACTCTGTATTACTGTCTTACTGTTAAGCAGACCTTCGGTAATCTCGGATTACTGGCCGGTTACGGTGCTAAACCCATAGGGGCGGGTTTGGGTCGTGATAATTACGAAATTGAAACCCTAATTAATGGAAGGCTATTATAAAATGCAATTAACTGTGTTTTCAGAGAAAAACTAGTTGATTTGTATAAAAACTTCCTAGAGTGAGAATGAAACCTTAATTACGAACTGATATGCCTTGAGATAAAGATGCATTGTGATAAAGATGAACTAAGATGACGATGAACAGTGAAAATGTATCACAGAAATTTATGAGAAAGGAATCGCAAAGATTTTTGCAGAAGATAATGAAACCCTAATGCCGATAGTGAAGATGATTGTGAAACCCCAATGTTGCTTTTCTCTCAATCGTGGATATCAGTTGTGGAACTCCAGTCGTCAGAATCCAGTTCACTTTTCTTAGTTGATTGTGAAGGGTATTTTGGTCCATGAAATGAATGAAAAGTGCGCGTGTTTTGGTTCAGGGACCTGAGGCATCATCTATTTTTTTTAGTGTCATTTATCCTCTAAATTGCTATCATTAGGGATATTAAAAAAAAAATCCCTTACTTATTTTGTTGAAGGTCTTTTTTTTAAGTGTAAATTTCGTTGATTTTTTTGAGATTTGAAGAAAATGCAACAAATTTTATAGTTTTTGCATAATTACACTAGCAACCTTTCTAGTAAGATTTACAGGCCAAAATTAATGCAAATAATATAAAAATATAAAGATAAATAAGATAAAATACGTATTTTAATCTAAAGAAATGATAATGTCATTTTTTATTTATACGATTAATGAATTTATAATAAAAAATAAATCAAGTTATATAAATTAAAACTTCAAAGGAATGTTATGTTAAATTTATAACTATTTTTTTTTTTAATTTAAAGAAGTGTAATTTACCTTTTTTTTTATTTTTTTATTTGTATATCTTCTGCCCTTTTTTAACCCGGATCCACGACTAGCTGAGCCTGGTTTGGCTATTATTTTGGACTTAATATATATATATTGTACGGGAAAGAAATACACCTTCTCGTATAATCTTGTTGATCAAGTATGCGTTCCTCCATACGACATCGCTTGGTCACCTGAAAACACAAACGTGAGCTGGCCGGCGGGTGTGTGGGAAACCTCTCCGATGCCTAAGTCAGAAAGCAAGACAAGTAGGCAAAAGCTCAATGTAATCAGGAGCAAAAGTTGCATTACCTCTCCAAAGGTGATATTAGTGAGCTTATATAGGTTTCGCGTGGCACAATCCTGATAGGACTCTTATTCCTCCATGTGCAGAGTCCTTCTAGGATTACTCCTCCTTGCGTAGAGTCCTCCTTGGATTCATACTCCTGGAAGACAATGCTTATCCTCCAACACCCCCCTCACTGCTTAAACCAAGTGAGATGGTTCTTCTTATGGCCGGACTACTTCAGGACCGAAGTAACTATTAATTCGGCCCTCACTTTACTCTCCCTTACCTCGGCTTTCCCATACTAAGACCGAGCTATCCATAAGGGAGTTAAAGCCGAGCTATCTTTAGAACCACAGCTTACTTCGGTTTCTCACATGCTATAACGAAGTAACTATCAAAGACCGAAACCTTCGTGCTACTCCACTCAACCGGAGTAGAACTAAGTCCTTCCGAGACCGGGCTAACCACCACGGCTGTGTGACCGGTCTATCTTCAAAGTTACTTCTCCAAACCGGAGTAACCTACATGGCCTTTCTACTCGGCCCTTTTCATTTCGGCCCTAAGGCCAATACCCAGCTCGGCCCAATTGTATATAAATTACCCTCTCAATTGCCCCTTAATTCCATCTGCACAGCATGATAGGGATTACCTGTCTACGAACCGAACTAAAGTTTTAGCTTATCCAGCCGAGCTACAATCCTTTAGCTACTCCGGCCGAGCTAAAAACCTTTTTAGCTTCTCTAGCCGAGCTAAGCTTAAGCCGAGCTAAGCACGTCCGGTCAAACGTCTCTTCAGTCACAGCAACTGAAGCGTTCCACATTCCAATGACACGTGTCAAGCCCCTATTGGCCATTCACAGCTGTTGCGCCGCCCTCGTACTTCGAAAAATTTGAACAGTCCCGCGTTTTTTCCCTCCTTCCACTTACACAAAACAAACCCTCTTTGTCTTCTCAAAAATCACTTGCCTTACTATTCACTCATTCTCTTTATTCTGAGCTTCCCCGATCTTGTTCTTGCTCCTTCACTGTTCTTCAACCCGTACCTCTGAAACTCGCGTTTTTGCTGCTGTTGGCTTCAAGTTCCTCTGCTTCTCTACCAGGTAAACACACGAATCTGTTCTTGTTTTCCTTTGTTTTCTGTTTTATATGTTTTTGCAAAAACTCTTTTGTTGCAAGTTTCATATTTTCTGGAAAAACTTGTCTATAAACTGTTAGAACTTCATAAGATAATCAATAGAATGCCATTTCGATCTTTATACATGCCCCAACCGAAGTAGAACACTTTTCTTGCTATATACAGATTTAGGTGAACTGAAACCGAACTAGTACTTGTACACATAACAGTAGTTTCAATAGGCCACCAACTGATTCACATTAGCCGAAATAAGAACGCACCGAACTAGAAAATCTTAGCCCTCGACCGAGCTAAGCCTCGGGGGCTAAGCCAGCTTTCTCAGTTCCTAAACCGAACTCAAAAAGCTGCCCCTTGATGCTTAGCCGAAGTAACAAAAAACAATAGGCAGAACCCAGATAACAAGCACCTTGTTGAAACTGAAGTAGATCCTGTAGTACCGTATGTAGCCGAAGTAAGACATCCTTTCTTGCTTTGCTTTTGTAGCACGGTCAATGATCTGTGCTTGACCACTTTGTTCTTCCACTTTGCAGACTTTAGGTTGCCCAGGCCATTCTCTTTGAAGGCTCAACCGAGCTACTGAGCACAACTTCTCCAGCCGAAGTAATTTATTACTTATTTATCCGATAAATGGGGAAGTACAGATTCCTAGTAGAAACCCCAGGCGGCTTAGCCGAATTTAGGAAGGATTACAGTATTCCAGCCGATGTACATCTCACCTTAGCCGAACAAGATGTAGACCCATGGGGCAATGAAGGCTTTGTCCCCTTTACCATTCAGTCAATAATCGAAACCGGACTTAGATTCCCGGTCCAACCTTTGATATGCGAATTCCTTAGACAAACCAGACTATGTCCAACCCAGTTATCCACCAACACTTACCGTATAATAATGGGCATAGATGCCTTAAACCGCCAAACCGGTCTCAATCTGGGCTTAGCCGAAATATTGCATCAATACTCCATAGGATCCAAAGATGAAGGCTGGTGTTATTATTTAAGAATACGCCGTGGCCGAGAAAAAATAATTAAGGATACACCGGACAAAGACCTGAATGACGATGACTTCTTCTGGGTGTCTGGGAACTTTGAAGACCATGATGCCCAGATTCCTGGCTGGAGTATAAACTGGAACAAGGGAATTCATGGTATACTTACTTCGGTTGCACTTCACACTTTTCTTTATTTCGGCTTTCCTCTCTGGACCGAACTAACAGTTAAACTTCTTTTGCAGATAAAGCCCATCTCCTCTCAAACTACGGCTATCCCAACCTCGGTCTTCTGCGCGCCGCACTGAGAATAAAGGAGAGAAGTTGGGCAAAGCTTCTAGACTTCGAACCGACGTACCGATACTCCGGTCGCCGAAAAGCAAGGGTGACCGACTTCCTCGTCGAAGACGCACCGGAACCGGACCCTTCCCTGCCCCAGATCAACCTTGTACCACTCACAGCCGAGCAAGAAATGGCTAAGAAGAACAGGTTGAAGGCCCTCCTAACCGCAACAACTCCAGCCGAAGTGCGGACAATCGGTCAAGCCACTGAAACCGTGGTGGCCCTTCCGTCTCAGCAACCATCCTCTTCTCGCCGAAACAAGCGTGCTCGGACTTCCCAAACCGAGCCACGTCTTGCTGATGAGGACGAGACCGTTCTTCCACAAAGCTCTCCTCCACGCCCCCAGGAAAGCCTCCAACCGGAACCATCCGACCGAACCGCCACTTCTTCAAAATGGGCACCTGCCCTCACCTTCGACAATCGAGATATCACTGCCGAAGATTCGGTTGTGGCTGAGAAGGACCACTTGATGGCTTTCACCCTAGCCAAAAGTGTGTGCCTTCCAAAGGACATGGAACATCATTACAAACAGCTCAACACCGAGCTGAAGTCGATTCGGTCTTCTACGAAGTCAATGATTCTGGTACATAGCTTTCTTCTTTTTACGTAATTCTTTCCAACTTTCATTTCGGCTAACAGTAAATTCACTACTCCTTTGCAGGCCATACAAAAGAACCACGTTACCCACAGGAAGGTGATGGAACTAAGGAGAAATACCAGGGAGGCCATGGCAGAGGCCGAAGCTAAAACGGCCGAGCTGGAGGAGGTAAAAAAGCAACTGGCCGAGCTACGTGGCGAGAACGAACGATTGACCGAGCTTGCCAATTCGGTCGAGGCCGAAAAGCTGAAGGTTGCCAACGAGGCAAAACATAAATACTTGCGCCTCTTGGCCAAACTTGAGAAGACAAAGGACGCCGAGATAGGGCAGCTGAAGGCCGGAGTGAAGGAAGCCGCAAAACGAGGCTTTAAGGAAGCCGAAGACGCATATACCCTTCAATGCGATGCAGCCAAGGATCTCTTTTTCAAGTGTGGCTGGAGGACTGCGGTGGAGAAGTTCGGTTGTACGGCCGACACCGAGGTCTACGACGCTCCACCGTACTCCATTCCAGCTTCACTTTCACAATACGCTGCCGATCTCCAGAGGCAGTTCCTGGAAGGGTCTGAAGAAGATGATGATGATTCCGAAGAAGATGAGGAGCCGATCCTGACCCCGGCCGTCAACGAACAATCCAGCAATCAGGCAGCTCGGTTAGAGCCGTAATTGAAGACTTGACTAATGAGATACCGGCTGAAACCGTGCTTCCGGTTGACACCACGGTCCAAACCGAGCTCCCTCTTCAAACCGGACTCCAGACAAATGCTGGGGATGAATTTGATGTTGAACTTGATGCACTTCTTTGTTGATTTTTCTTTCTTTTGTTTTTGAACTCTTTGTAACCGGGCTTCGACCCCCTAATTGTACTTGTCTTTGATTTTAATGAAAAGATCTTCAACTCTTATCCCGGTTCTGTATTTGTAAGCGTGCATTTGCAATGAATGTTCAATACCTTCATTTGCCCAACTGTGATCTCGGTTAGCTATCTAACTCACTAGCCAACCACTCTTCAGCCGATATAACTCACTTCGGCTGAAGAGGACAAAGAGTTGGTTTTAATCCAGCCAACCACTCTTCAGCCGATATAACTTACTTCGGCTGAAGAGTACAAAGTGTTGGTTTAATCCAGCCAACCACTCTTCAGCCAATATAACTAACTTCGGCCGAAGAGTACAACGTGTTGGTTTAATCCAGCCAACCACTCTTCAGCCGATATAACTAACTTCGGCTGAAGAGTACAAAGTGTTGGTTTAATCCAGCCAACCTCTCTTCAGCCATAAACTTACTTCGGCTGAAGAGAAACAAAGGTTGGTTTAATCCAGCCAACCACTCTTCAGCATTAAACTTACTTCGGCTGAAGAGTACAAAGTGTTGGTTTAATCCAGCCAACCTCTCTTCAGCCATAAACTTACTTCGGCTGAAGAGAAACAAAGGTTGGTTTAATCCAGCCAACCACTCTTCAGCCACAAACTTACTTCGGCTGAAGAGTACAAAGTGTTGGTTTAATCCAGCCAACTTAGAATAAAGTGTTTGGTTTTTTCGACCAAACGTCCTGCAGCCTGGATCCTTATCCTGGGCTTAGGAAGGGTGTTGGTTTAATCCAGCCAACCTCTAAGTTGGTTTTTCCCGCCAACTTAGAATAGAGTGTTTGGTTTTTTCGACCAAACGTCCTGCAGCCTGGATCCTTATCCTGGGCTTAGGAAGAGTCATAGTTGGTTTAATCCGGCCAACTATGTTTACAACGCTACTGACTTACTAAGGCTACTTTCTACAGAAAACAAATATATTGAAAAAGAATCGAATTGTTTTATTGAGAAAGTAAAAAATTACATATACGTAAAAGGAAAAAAGCTAAAAATAAAACAACTTGAGATTTGCTGCTGTTCTATGGCCTGGGGATTGCTTTGCCGTCCTCATCTTCCAAGTGGTATGCCCCTTTGCCTGCTAATCCAACCACCTTGTAAGGTCCTCCCAGTTAGGTCCTAGCTTGCCATCCTGGAACCAAGGTATTTCCCATCACTTTGCGCAGTACCCAGTCTCCGATCTTGAATTGCCTTGGATGCACTGTTTTGTTATACTTTCTAGACAACTCTTGTTGGTAAGAGGCGATGTGAACTAATGCTCTGTCTCTTTTTTCTTCCGCAATGTCAAGTTCCAATGCTATGGCTTCGCCATTTAAGTCTGGGTCAAAGTTTTCGCTTCGAATTGTGGGGAGGCCAACTTCTAATGGGATGACTGCCTCCATGCCATAAGCTAGGGAGAATGGTGTTTCTCCTGTTGATCGTCGCGGCGTAGTGCGGTAAGCCCATAAAACATGAGGGAGCTCTTCTGCCCACTTGCCTTTTGCTCGTTCTAACATTTTCTTTAATCCGTCTAAGACGACCTTGTTTGAGGCCTCTGCTTGACCATTTGCTTGGGGATATGCCGGTGTCGAGTTGTAGAATTCTATCTTGTATTCTTCGCAAAAGCCTCTGAAAATTCTGCCGTCAAACTGAGTGCCGTTGTCTGAAATCAGTGCTTTTGGTATGCCAAAGCGAGTAATGATGTTCTGCCAAACAAACTTCTTCACATCTTTTTCCTTGATCGACGCCAAGGCTTCTGCTTCCACCCACTTTGTGAAGTAGTCTGTTGCTGCAAGAAAGAACTTCTTGTTGCCTGGTGCTGTTGGAAGTGGACCTACTATGTCTAAGCCTCACATTGCGAAAGGCCATGGACTAGTTAATGGTAGTAGTTCTCTGGCAGGTTGGTGTATTTGGTGTGCGAATTTCTGACACTTTTCGCATTTTTTGACATACTTCTCTGAATCTGCTTGCATGTATGGCCACCAGTATCCTTGTGAAATAGCTCGGTATGCCAATGATCTTCCTCCTTGATGGCTGCCACATACCCCCTCATGTATTTCGAACAGGAACGCTTCTACCTTGTTGGGGTGAACACACTTTAAGTAGGTCCTGAGAACGACTTTTGTATAATGCCAAGGATGGAGAGAGCCAAAATCGCTGCGACTTGCTCTTATTTTGTTGGCTTCTTTCTTCTCTTCTGGGAGGGTGCCGTCCTTTAGGAATAGTATAATGGGATCCATCCAAGAATGACCTAACTCTGCGCAGCATACCTCTTCTGCCTCTGGGTCTTCAATGCTTGGTCTAGGCAGGTAGTCAATTAGCAGTGGGTGAGGAATGGAGGTGTCTGCCATTGAGGCGAAGCCTGCTAGTTCATCTGCTCTGCTGTTTTCCTCTCTGCCGATCTGTTCTATCCTCACCACTTCAAACTTCTTTATCTCTGTTCTGACCAATTCTTGGTACTTGGCCATTCTATCATCCTTTGCTTCGTAGTCGCCAGATATTTGGTTTACCACCAACTGTGAGTCGCTGTAAACCATTAGCTCGGTGGCCTTCATGTAAAACGCTGATTTGAGACCTGCAAGGAGCGCTTCATACTCTGCTTCGTTTTTGATGCTGGGAAGCCAAGGTTGATTGCCTGCTCCACCACTAGGCCATCTGGAGATGAGGACTATGCCAAGTCCTGCGCCATGTCGGTTGGATGCTCATCCACAAAGAGCTTCCACATTTCCCCTACAAACAACTTCCAGCATATGGAGGGATCGGATGATGTTATGGGGTCTGGAATGTCGCTGGAGTTTCCTTCGTAATCCATAGTTGCAGTCTGCCCCTTGTCTTCTGATGGTACCAAAGTCATTAGTTGTTGGTGAGTTTTGACTTGGGTGTAGCAAGGTCTGTTTCCTCCTTGCCTTCTCTACTCTGTCTGCCTTGGGCTCTGGCTGAGTTACCTGCACTAGGGGTTGCGCTATTCCGGCGTCAATCTCCATCCCTAGTTCGGTTGTGTCAGTCAGGTCGATTGGGCAGACTTGGTGGTTTCCAGGAGTGAACTCCGCGACGAAGTCTGCCAAAGATTGGGCCTTTACTGCGGTTCTGGGTTGGAACTTGATGTCATATTGTCCCAATTCCACTGCCCACTTCAGAATTCGCCCAGAAAAGTTCGCCCTTTCAAATAAAGAATTCGAGTGGGAAGGCTGTGAGAACAACTATGGTGTGGGCGTGAAAGTAATGTGACAACTTCCTTGAGGCCATCATAAGGCCAATGCCAGTTTCTCTAGTGGCAAATCCTCGTTTCGGCGCCTAACAATGTCTTGCTGAGAAGATTGGAAGATGCTGGGCCTTCTGCTCGAACCAATACTGCACTTACCGCGTGCTGAGAGACTGCTAAGTAGAGGAAGAGTTCTTCTCCAGGTATCGGGGTGACAAGTAGTGGTGGAGAAGACATGTATTCCTTCAAACTCTCCAGAGCTCGGTCACATTCTTCG